>JAIUND010001458.1:0-35399 GCA_034699125.1 Gisinianus flammeolus | reverse complement strand
ATTATATCTAGTGTATATTTTGCGATAAGCGATAACGATATTACACCCAATTATCGACATTATCATTATCACTGATATCGCCAATTATCGCGATTATCGACAACGATAAGTTATCGACTTAGAGTCACTAGTATGTACGTTGTACGTGCGTACCCTCATTATCAAGGCCAGAACTTTATACCTACAAGAGAGAGAGAGAGAGAGAGCTGAGCGTCGTCAGCAGTGACTCTGACTGCTCAACACCAAAGCGAAAACAATCATAATGACAAGTTGTGGCCAAAAAAAAAAAAAACATCATATACATCAACAGTTAAAAATACCTAACGATATAAAAATACATATAGTCGTCAAAGTCAATCGAAAGTAATTTGTGTGGAATTAATCCAATGTGTCATTGCATTGTCACTATAAACCATTTGTATTTCGTTTTCGTTTTCGTTTTCGTATTTCATCAGATATATATATATTCGTAGCAAACAGCAGCAAACACCATGAAATTTATCTTGTACAGATAGAATCTTGAAATATTATATTCCACTAATTTCTTGTCTACAGACTACACTTTTGATTGAAAGGACTTTTTTTTATATTCTAGTTGAAGGATCTCATAAATCTTTGACAAGACAAATGTCGGCATTCAGTATTCGGCATCTTTGAATTTTTTAGAGAGAGAGAGAGAGAAAGAGAGAGATTGAAAGCTCTGATTTGATTCATTGGTTTCTATAATATTTTCCATATTCCTACACATGAGTAGAGAGTTACGAGTTTGAAGCTTAAATTTGTTTTTACACCTATAATTATACAAATTATAATGATGATGATTAGTATATAATTACTACACATTTTAATAACTTTACAGACTAAATACTTTTCTATATAATATACAGACTCAGACTCAGATTCAGCACGATACACATGGAGAAATGTGTTGATCTTCTGTAAAAAAAAAAAAAATATGTGCTTTTAATATTCAAAGAGCGATTTGGACTTGCCTATCATTTATTTATCGTTTAATCATTACGACCATCTCGTTTACAAAATGACGTTGTTCTCTCTCTCTCTGCCTGTCTGTCTGTCTCTACTACACGAAAAACATGGTGTAAAGCAGTAAAGTACTATACACAAACAATCTGTAGTACAATTAATATGATTTAAAAGGATTACGACTTCTTACACTTACAAATTATGGATACATAATATACATACGTATTAAAATGAATCATAAAAACTGATGAAAGTATGAAAATGTGTGTAGTATTGAAAAGAAATACAGATATTATAGTGTGGTAATTGCATTATGAGAGATGCTGACAATAAGGGTGCATCAAGATTATCTGTGTGTGTGGAGTGTGGACTGTGGACCAGATTTGTTTTCCCATTTCCATTTCCATTGCTACGACAATCCTGTACTTTTGTATCACAGTATCACATCGTGTACAGATGGACTTCATATATACATATTATATTGAAATAATGATTATTGATTCATTTTAACATGATTTCTCATGATTTATATGATAGGTGGGAAAGAGAGAAGACATATGAGACGTCGTTCAAATGAGTCTAGTAGAAGTGATCTCACTCCTATGGAATATCTGTAGATTAGATGTACCTACATATTATATAGGAAAATGAAAATAATATGTGAAGGAATGGAGCAGGTATAAACGATAGGTTTGCTTAGACAGGACATGGACATGGACATTACTTATTAGTTATTATTTCAATGTTCATGTTCTCATAGTTCATATCTGAATGTAGTTAGCTCGGAGCATGTTAGCTCAACCCCTACTAAATACCTTTTATAATATGATTACCTACGAATAATAATAATATATACGAGTTCTCACTGATGACAGACACACACTCACACACAAAAGTATACAAATTCCATCTGTAAATTGACTTTCACTGTTCAGATGTACGCGTGAGCAAATAGTAATAATACAAATACAAATACAAATCTAAATCAGAACGAGAAGTATATTTGTAGAAGTAGACTATACGAAATGAAATAAATAAATAATATGTTATTATAAAATAAATTAATTTCAAATTACGATCCTGCTCAATATCTATCTCTGCCTATATTTTATTAATAAATTTCAATTATTATATGTACACACATTTTTTCCCTACACTTACTAAACTAATTCGAGACTTGTATTATTTTAATTCACGCACACAGAGAGACAGAGATATAGATTTACAGATTTACACAGATGAAAGGACAAACAAATGTATATGTTCAGATTCTACACAGGTAACAAATTATGATTTGTGGTGGTGAGATGAGTTGAGGTTAGACGTGAGTTGTGAGATGGAAAAAAGCAAATGATTTGAATTGGATGGACTTTTCATATGTATGTATATATCTTACGTGGAGTTCTGTGTGTACATAAATGAATTAGCTGATACAATTATTATAGTATAATAAAATTTATAATGAAACTTGTCATTAGTCGTTAGTCATTATAGAAATGAGTCTAAGTGTCTCCTAAGTTCATGCTTTTTCATTCAATTCCATTTCGAATATTTTAAATGTGTATGTACATAATATAATGGAAAAAAACACACGTTTTTTCATTTCATCTTGTACATTATAATATTCAAATTCAAAAAGGGATTCAAGGCAAAGGGAATTATTTTAATGGTGGATGGATGGTGGATATCAAGTCGCGTGGAACAAATTCCATGTGATGGCCGGACGAGACAAGATGAGGATTCGATTGAGATATTGTATTGAATGAGATGAACTGACGAGATGTTTGATATAGGACCTATGTTTTGATGTGGTGTTGAATATTTGAATATTTGAATATTTAAGATTTAAGTCAGAGGAGGGAAGAAGAAAATCTAATTGAATTGAATTGAATGGAGAGAGCGAGAGAATAATGAAGAGAATCAAAAGAGTTGAGTATGAAACTAAGGCAGCGGAATTGCAGAAACACATCAAGTGTATTATTATATATGAACGCTGCCTCAAACAGCCTGTCTGTAATCTGTACAAAGTTAACTAACAAGTGGGATAAGACTTGAGATTTAACCTCAAAAATCCTCACCACGATATTACAGATACATAATATTAAAATGTGTATATAATATAAGATACACAAAAGAGTTTTTTCTTTCATGCAAATCCTGTGAAATTCCTTAATACAATCAAATTGACAATGCGTGTGAATATGTTGGATTTACTTCGCTATATATGAGATTATATATACAGCAAGGCAAAGAAGGGGATTAATACGATATAAAAGGCCTACTCGTGATATGAAGCTTAAAGACTTAAGATTCATGGCATGGAAAAGCTATTGAAAGATTCTATTTGTATCGTATTTTAATCCTTACTCTTTGCATTTGCACACAATTCACAATTAGTCTGTCTCTGGTCTCTGTACACAGCGTGGAAAGTCAACACCTGAATAAAAATTCCACTGATGAAAAAACGAAGCAAGTGTGAAATTGAATGGAATCTTGTGTGTCAACAACTGTCACAATCTTCAATATGAATCAGAAATAAGTAATTAATAATTAATTCATCTCCTAAGTACAGATATACAAATGACAAATAACAGAGCTGAGAGGATACGCAGTTGTATCTGTAGGTCTCAGGGACGTCTACTGAGCTTTAGAAATATAGATATGTACACAAATAACCCTTCAATGACATTTGTTTGCAGGGTCTGGCACTTTTGCTCCACATCCACACACAATTACACACAGTCTGTATAGGTTTCAATTTTCAGGTAGTACTAAACTGCCATTCAAAAGCTAAATTTAAACCAAAAACCTTGTCTTCTACACTAGATTTTGAAGGTTCATCTTGCTCACAATTTGTCTGTATTGTATTGTATTGTATTTATCTGTAGATTCAGGTAAATACCTACAATACGAGAGAATTTCTATACATTTATTCCTTTCGAAACTCAGAATTTTCATACGAATTACGAATATTCATGTATAGTTTTCTTCATTTGACGGAATGAAGAAGAAATGTGCAAACTGCTGGAGACTTGAAGAGCATCAAATTCAAGTATATTGACAGTGTATAGTAATTAATCGATAATACACGACTAATTTATGTCCATTGAAAGCAACATATAAAAGTTGAAAGGCATGTGTATGTGTGTATGGAAAAGTCATCTGATTCTCACGTGTGCAACTGCAAGGGGAAATCATACGGTTTTTCACATTTCCATACGAAATATATATAGGCAATAATATAGGTAAAGAACCAACAGGTTTTCAGTTGTATACGTATTTTTTATAGTTGTATTGTATCACTGTAGTTCTGTATTAGTTGTCGGCTCTGTATAGCTAGCATTCTGTTTGCTTCTATAGATATATTCACTATTTTTGCCAAACAGCTAATTTTACTATTGTCCATTGTAAATTGTAATTTTCTCAGCTGACCTGTCTCTCTCTCTCTCTGTCGTTCTCTCTACATTGACTATTTAAATAAATATTTTAATCACTCGTTGGATTTACTAATTATTTTACATATTTTCATGTAAAAATGTCGTATATATTCCCTATTTGGGACAGGTATGAATAAATTCATAATTTCATAATTTGAATGAATAAAAGAAAATTCAAAATTCATTTTAATTTTTCCTTTTCCCCATTCTACAATAACAATTTATTTCCCTTTATCTTTGGAAATAATGACGGATGACTTTGTGATAAGTTTCTTTTAAATACCTTCATTCAATTCCAGAAATGGAATTGAATAATTAAATGTATAGTGATAATAATAATAAATTACCTGCTCGAGTGCTGACTGGAATGGAGGAAAATAGTCCGAAGAGAAGAATTAAATAGGATCTTCTGTGTAGCATATTTATGCTCATTATGGATTTAATTTAGTAAAACATCACGGAATTCCCCGTCCAGACTAGAAATGTCTCTTCGTTCACACACACCTCCACTTTTATTTTGAACCACACTGAAAAACTTTTGTCGTATATACACACTCAGGGAATTTTGACACCAAATAACTGAAGAACATATGCAGAGAGAATGGGAAAAAACACTTTGGCACTTTGATTTTGAACGTATTCACAAAAATAATAATGACAATATACTTTTCGGTGTTCTCTGTGTAATTCTGAATTTAAAAATGGACTTGAATTCTGTTTCCTGTATATATATATATTCAATCTATTCCGTGCACACAAAATAAATTATAATAATAATAAATTATTATTATTATAAGGACAGATAAATTCAAGTTACAGAAACTTTAGTAATTTGAAAAATATAATCTAATGTGTGGGAGACAGTGAAGAGACGACAGAGTATAGGGAGAGAGAGAGAAAGAAATGACAAGAAGTAGTGTATATTTTGGAGTTTCTATACGTAGACTCCGTGTTCAGTTTTGTATGTGTGTTCAAAGAAGGGAAACGAAAAGCAAAAACCAAACTGTATGTAAAGTTGGCTCAAGAATGAGAACATAACTGTGAATGGCAGCCTTGGACTAAAGATTGCAGTCGACCAGACTTTTTTCTCTCTCACTAACTTCTATACCTATTTAACTATTTACCTACGCTCTCAACTATGTATATTGTTGTAATATCATGTATGATTTAGCGTGTGCGTTTAGACTCTAAGAGTTTTTCGTTCGGCACACTATACTATACCTTCAGAAGGTAGTGAGTAGTGACTAGTGTCATAGTTTTATTACCATATATAATCACATATTGTTGTGCTATAGTCGAGCAAAATATATATGTATACACACACACACTATGTTTTTTACCTTTATTATCTCTTGTGGGCATTTCAGATACATACACTTATGCATTTTCTTGAGAATTCATGTATGTATGTATGTACATATGTATACATACCTGACTAATGTGTATGTATATTATATGGCTATGTGCTGATTCCTAGATTGAGAGATACATATGTTATATGTATAATATGTGTATCTTCTGTATTCCACCCTCTTCCCTTATTTTCTTATTCCTCAATGTGCATATCCATTTATCCATTCCATGTAGCTCTCTCTCTGTATATTTCATTTTGTATTGTTGCTAACTTAACCCCAAACGAACGTACATACCATTTACCTTTACAACAGTATACACATTGTAAACTTGCTGATAAGAAAATACACAGGATCTTGGTGGTATATCTCGATCTCTATATAATATTATTATATATGTTGTATAAAATAATGTAATGCTACGATATAATATAAACAGTCGTTATATATTCTCATTTTAGCTATATATAATATATTCTTTATTTTGTTTTTACTGTGTGCAGATCATGTACCGTGAATCACATTGTGTACCATACTGGCTCTCGGCAATTAATCAGTTAACTATTAATGAAACATCATTATTTTGTAAACACTATAAACAATAAATTTTGAGAATCAAAAAATGTTTGTTGTATGTATACATCATGTATAATGTGTGCATATGTAATTTTTGCACTATTTGAACGAGTAATAACATTATAGTAAAAGAGGATACTGGCTAGAATTATTAAAGTAACAATACATCTTTTTTATTTTAGTCCAAAACATAATCAATATCAACAACAATCAAATGAGACCAAATGAAGTGAGTTGAGTGTGCAGTTTAAATTTAAATGCTATACCTAAATAGGTAATTAAATACAATATTTAATAATGATAATTATAGAAGTATGTAGTTGAAGTTTAAGGAACAAATACAGTATTTTTGTATAATTATTATTCTTGTACTACGCTACGGCACATAAAAACTCGCTTACATTTTACTGATACAAAAAATAACACATTTATCATTCATCTATATTCGTACAATATATATATATATTTTTTTATAGTAGTTATTTATTGATTAATTACATAAGTTGAAGTTTGTATTTTAATTAATTGAGCATTTTGAATTGTTGTGTCAAGTTTGACAAGTGAGTGCACGATATATATTTTGTTGTTTTTCCTTCGTCGTCTTTTTTAACTATTACTAAATAATATTCAGTTCTAATATTCTCATCAGTGGCAATTGGAGTGAAAAGAGAGGAAAGCTTTATCCTTTCCCCCAAGTTTTTGAACTGCGTGTCTCACTCTCAAGTTATTTAACCCTAAATATCTAATTTTAGAGTTCTATCACTAACGCTGAGCGAGCACTTATTTGTTTTGTCACCTTCTCAGTCAACTTGTATCAGTTGACTCTTCGCAATACAGAGAATATAGCCACAGCTATAAAGTCTGTGACACTGATTATTACTTTTTAACAGGAGCTCAAAATTTTTTTCTAGTTTATTCCTTGTATAATGTTTCCCTTATATAGACTTTTTTTAGTACAAATTAAAATAACAATAATAACTAATCACTAGTATAGTATAATAAGCATTTTGCTACTTCAGTATTACATAACTTTCAGAGCTTTTATTACATACAGAATACTTATCATAAATTCGTAGTTTGCACATTCTTTTTGTTATTTTTGGCGACTTTGGCTTCATTTTACTTTTGTCTTATTGTGCAGAGTAACACAGCTTGTGTCAAATAATGTATTTCCCAGGGAAATTTTCCCCTTGTCGTTTTCTTCAATATTCACTTATCTTTCAATTCAAACTTGAACAATTTCATTTCCTTCTTGGTATTATTTAAACTTTGTTTAAACTTTAAAGACTTTACACTTCACAGCTTAGTCAGCAGTAGTAATCGTAGAATAGAAAAGCAATATACTTAGGTTGTATTGACTATTATTATTATTTATTATTACATATTGATTAAGTAAGCTTCCTTTTGTTGATATTTTATAAAATAAGACTTGTATTATTTACTCCAGTCATAATATGATATTATTAATATCTATTAAATGCAACTAGTATGATAAATACTATAAATTAAATTGCGTACGTAAATATGTAATTGGACATACATAAGCTATATTGATTTAAAAAAATTACGTACTATATTACTGTTAATTAAACTATTCTAGTTTATTGACAAATATAAGAGATGGAAATCGAACTAATCGTAATTGCGAACCGTAATCACATAAGACAGCTCCACCACAGTTAATAATTTGTCGAACGAAGACTGTATTGTCTCGGTGACCTAAGCGAACAGAGCGAACTGGCTCCCCGCTTTGTACATCCCATACAATTAATGAACCCTGAAAGATAGAATTACAAAATAATGATGCCCCATCCATTCATATCGAGAAAATAGTTTTCATTTTGATTTAATGTACTCGGTATAAAATATTTTTTTAAATTTACCTGTTTACTAGTTATGAGTAAATTATAGGTGAGCATAACAAGACTGGAACAATAAGCATGATCCTAAAAAAATAGAATAGAGAGAACATTTTCCTTTTCCGTGTCATTTTAAATCAAATTTAATCACAATCATAAAACGAATTATGTCGATAGTATAAGAAGAAGACAAACTAACCAACTGAATGGTCGTGAGTAGGTGCCCAGCAAAGCGCTCCCATACACAAATTTTGTCATCAGCGCCCACACTAATAATATAACTTGTTGAATATGTTAAGCCCGTAGTAGCTCCATCATGGGCTTGTATTGAGTACACACACATGCCTACAAGGAAAAACAGAAACTCAGTTCATAAATAAAATCAATGCTGAATGCAAAAAAAAACTACTTAACCTTGGTTAATGTTTAATGAATCTATCAAGAGTTAATTCAATTAACCTGTCTGTAGATCCCAAACACAAAGCATTCCATCCTGACTCCCACTTCCAGAAGTCATTGGTGAATCTTTATCGATGAATAAACTTGTTATAGGGCCATAATGGCCATGTAAAGTGTACACATGAGAAGTATCTTCTAGGCGAAATACCTTTAAGTCGGAAGAAATTAGGATGAACATCAAATAAAGTAAAAAAAATTGTAGTATATTTATATATGAATATTAAATATTCAATATTTTATGCAACTTGACTCACTTTCAAAGAATGATCCTGCGATCCCGTTACAATTCTTCCACCCTCAGCATCTAAACATGTAATCGGTTGTTGATGCGCTCTCAACGTTGTCAACCAAACGCAACGAATTTCACCGTCCACAACACTTGCGCTACAAGAACGACTACATGGTGTCTCTTCTGTTGCACTCCCTGTCAATATTGCAATCACACGACAATTAAAGAACACATATTTTGATTATTTCATAAAATACAATACACAATCTCGAAGAGATAAATATGTTTTAAGGTTGTTCAGTCTAATCTACGTACAAGGATTCGAAAATGTAAATAATCTGGCTGATATTGACCCAATTCAACCCCAACACGTACAAGGATGGGATTTGGCTTATAAAAATAGCCAGATCAATTCCCTAAAATCTATGACTTGTCTCCATTTCCGACTTTTCTGTCCACCATTTTTAATAAATGGATTCCTCGACATCTACTTTTTTCACTTTTTAGGACTATTTTAGGAAAATATGTGGCTCAGGACTATTTTGCTCGAAAAAATGACAGAAATTTGTCCAAATTTCATGAGAAATGCTGCAGCCAGATGGAATTGAAATCGAATTCATAATTTTGAGGAACTTCGTGGATTGACGTGAAAAACAAGAGGCTGCAGTCCCTTGTTTTTCCCGGAAATCCACGGTTTTTCTTACAAATTCGGTTTTAATTATACTTGGCTGCAGCTTTCCCATGAAATTCGATATGTCAGCCAGATTTTCTGCTCACGAATCCTTTTACATAGATTAGACTGCCACTTCATATGCATAGAAAGAAAGTAAATTGTTATATTTTCTCTACTTACATCTTTGATATGCACTATTTTGATGTTGTTGATGATTTCTATTATTACTGTTGCTATTACTTCCATCTGCTGATTCCAGCTGTATAAAATCTAAGGACCCATTTAATCGGGCAACAACCACCCTGGCTCCAATTATTTTCACACACATAATGCCAGATTTTGTACCTTCGTCGAAAATGGCCTGGATTGTTATACAAAGAAATGAAAGAAATAATGTTCCATTAATTCAAACACAATATTTGTACATATAATGCTAAGGATCTTAGCCTAAGGTATGTTTATTTTTAAGCTTACCCTTAACGCTCCAGTAAAACTGTCCCATATTTCCAGACGTCCGGTTCCCGTACCCAGTGCAATCACACGATGGTCAATGTCCAGACACCAAACAGGCTCTTTGCTCATTTTCCCTTCTTTGTCTTTTGGTCCCATTCTGTCACTATCTTCATCATTTGAATCCGTCTCTGTATCCGTCGTGCCTTCAAAGTATCTATTATTGCACAAGAATTAGAGATAAAAACATGGTTATTTATACTATATTGAGCAAGTTGTAAATGAAAACACATATGTAACTACAAATTATAAGGACAAGACTTTTTAAATGCAAGTTTTGTTACCTTTTACGATCAACGCTTGCAATATTTTCTGCATTCACATTCCAAACTTTGAGAACACCATTCAGACAAACACTAGCTATAGTATTTCCATCACATCCAATACACTCAACTTCTTGAACATGTCCATTTAATACTAATGGCACAGCTTCAAAAACTACCTATAGAATTCAGAGAATACAGTTTGTTAGGACATTTGTCATTTCAATCGGTTTTGTTTATTAGGGATAAAAAAGATGATTGAAAAGGATTGATAATTGTATTTACTTGAGTATAACAATCTTGTGATTTATCATGATTGGAATTCCAGCTTAAATTTCGGTAAACATTACAATTAACAATCTTACAAAATTCATCAAATTTAGTGAATGCATTAAATTTTATGCTTTTGTAACATACCTCGACCGCCATTCCGCATAATTTCGTGAACAAATGCATCGGTAAAATACAACCATGCTGTAACAAATGAAAATCAAACTTGGGATAGCTAAAAGAATTGTCAAAGTTAATTCCATGGGAGAAGTAGGAATATAAGGGTCATCGAGCGTGTACAAGGCTTTTTTAGTTGCTGTAGCAGGAAGATCATCTGGAAAGACATGGTTATAACATTATGGCCTATTATATAAGGAGTTTGACATAGCATGGCTCTCAATTAGCACTTTAAAAATCACTTACTCTTATTATAAAGCAAAATAAAAAATTACCGAAATTATCGGAACCATATGGGTATGAAATAGCCTCCCAGTTGAACTTCTTATCACTTCCGAAAAAACTGTTACTGAGCATAAGATGAATTGCAGGAAGAACTCGTATGTATTTCCCGGTGACGGAAACATTATAAATGGAGATTAAACTTTGCCAATGGTTTGACCTTTTCATGACATTAGTTCCTTCAAAATTCCCAGCTAATGTTAAATTGTAGTTTTTAAAGTTGAATCGAAAATCAGTTGCACTAGAATTCGATTCAGTTGTATTAAATATCTGATGTTGCCGTTGATTTAGGTGTTGAAGCTTGATTGGGGGTTGGAAGGTCAGGTCTGGTCCAAGAAATTCAGATTCTAAAAATCCTACACTGACTTCATATATTATAACACTGATCCAACCGACCATGAATATCATAAACTGAAAAAAAAACCAAAAAAATAATTAATTATTAGATTCACCTTCACAGTTTAGACTTTGTTTGATTCTTGATTCTTATAATATTTATAATATGAATAAATTATAGTCGCATATTAACTTACAGTTCTTTGAAAGAATCGTGTCTTTGCCCAGAAATATACAAGTCTCAGTCTTTTAGGGATTTTAACAATGTAAGGTGGAGCAGATGGAGCAACAACTACACCTGGATTATTATTGTGGATATGATTATGTGAATTAGAGTTGGAGTTCGGAGCGTGTTTATTCAAATGTCCGGTTGGTGATGAAGGTGGTGTGAGTAAAGGGGAATTTGATGCTGCATGTTGTTGTTGTTGAATGGTACGAGTTGGATGAACTGGGGTTCGAAGAGGTTGAGCATAGCGATGAGTAGGATTTTCAGTCCGACGGATATCAAGAGAGAGAATAGTACCAAAGAAAAATGTTTGTAGGAAGAAATCCGAGAGGAGTCCAACAATGGCGAGAATACAAAATTCTTGTATTCGAGGGAAAAATGTAAAAAATCCAATTGTCAAGATTGTTACTTCCGTCAAAAGATTTTTTGTTATACTCCAACCTTCTTTACTTAGTCCTTGAGCAAGACGAATTTTGACATCCAAATTGACATTTGTAGAGACGACGGAACGAGTCATCACCAAAACATTTTCTAGTCCAACAATCCCAATTAAATACGGAAAAATGGTTTTCCCACTCACTTCAAAATTCATCATTCCAAAAGCTGAACAAAGTCCAATGGACATACACAGGCTAGCTATTATTGTGAGGAGAGCACTGAAGGCAACACCTAATTTTGATCTTATAATGTCAATCTTCTTGACAGAAAAGTAAATGTAAATAAATAACACAATATATGTTGAGGCTAATGGAATGAGCTCAAAGTAACTCGTATTTGGTGGATAGTAAATGTATGAAGTTTTATTGGATGTTTTCAGCTTGTAGTCAGAGAGCTTTGATTTCAAGGAGAGAGGAAAACTGAAACCAAAAGATATATATATTTATTATATTTTATATTTTAAATTACAAATATTGTACTTTCGATACTTTTTTCCTTTCCTTTAAAAAGACGTTGAATAGTCGTAGCATAATGTATTTTATCTATTCAAAAATGTAGTTCTTACTCTTGATCCAGTTGTTGTAAAACAATTGTAACAGCGTAAGTAAGTCCTCGACTACCGGCTGTCCGTTGAAATGGATAAATTTTCAATCCTGTTTCTCGTATATTCATTCCGAGAAGAATTTCGGCAAGACCACTTCGGCCCTTTTCATGGCTTTGATAATTAAGGATTCTATACACAAAGGAATGTAAAACCAAATCAATGCACCATCGTCACACCTCTATAAATAATGTACATGTACACGTACAGTTATGTATAACAAATGTAGAATGGATTTTGTTTGTACACACGTTCCAAGAATATCCTTATCCTTCTCAAAGCTCTCTATTCTCCCTTGCCAAAAATTTGCAGGGGAAACAATAAGACATTCGTTTTCAGGTAGCATGGATTTTTCTTTTAAAATCTTTGGTTTTACGTCGTTTACGTAAAAACAGTTTTTTTCTAAATTTGGCCTGTAAATAGTGTTAAAACAGTATTTTAGAATCAATGGAAGAAATTTTATAACACAAGTTGCAATGATAATAATAGATCGAGTACTTACACACTCCTTATATTGTCAACTATACGAAAAACATGACGAAAGATTCCTCGGAAAACGTCATCATTTAACTCTCGATTACTCGAAGCAGTATTTTGATTTATATACGATTTGACAATAATTTGTTGAATGTACACAACTGGGGTTGGACTGGTCTTGACAAGCCATCGTGGCCATACAGAATCTTGATTATTAGTGTACACAGCATTTTGAGTTATGAATTCTTGTGGCTTGCTTCCAGGCAGAGGTAGATGAAGTAATGGATAGCTATATATTAAATAACACAAAACGAGACAAATTATCAAACAATTCTATAGTATTGTACACAATCATATAGTTAATGGAACTTTTATAAATGTCTTTAAAATATTCACCACGATGTTAGGATGATAGTTGTACTGATGAGAAGAATTGCATGCGGATGAGAAGAACAAAACAAGCCAATCTTATAGTAAAATTGTTTAACCCGTTCTGGAATAGAGCGAAACCCCTCAACCTTTGACGACGATCTCATTTTTTTATCAATTTAAATAATACTAAAGAATATAGGTTTTGGTTTGTTCGAAAAATTTCAACAATTCTTTTGTGTATATATAGATGACGATTAACCAAATTGTAAATTTTGATTTCTTTACTTTGAGGATTAATGATTTCAAATTACTTCACAATAGCCATATATGCACACGCTTGTCTCCAGAGTCCAAGTTCTTTTTGTAAGTGTTGTTGGGTTATCATTTTTTTCTGATTGAGCAATCAATGTGCCAACTAACTACACTAATACACGGTATCTCAAAGTAAGTAAAACATAATAATATTAATAATAATACATATATTTATGTATTATATTATACAAAACTGAGCACACAGACAGAGTTGATAATGGGAATATATATTATTATGTTTTTTACTCGGATTTTGTCTTAATTCCAGTCACTCAAAACTAACCTTGTACAAATATAATATACACTTACACAACAATTGATTACACTAGTCTTGATTCTTGTATATATACAAAGTATCTTTTTTTTTGTTTCCCAAATCCCACTTCCGTAAATATCAACAAGAAATCTCTTGCTAGTGTAGAAAATGTTCAGATTTTGACTATATAAATATTGAAGATGATGATAATAATTTGGGGAACATGCTGAAGAAGGGCAAGACGAAGAGAGAGATAACAATTTAATAGTAAATAGATAAAGATATTTTATATATTTTATTAATTAAGCTACTACGTGTGTTCGTGTGTACGGTTTTTCTCACTCTTAGCAAAAATTCGTGATTCACATACTTACAAAATTGTGTTTTCTCAATGGAAAGTTTTTTATTCCCTTATGCTTTCGTACAAATACAAGGAAAGACATTTTCAAAAATTAAGGTTCAATCAAAATATCAAAAAAATAATCAAACGAAAGAACGAATGGGAAATTAATAATTATTAAATTCGTAAAAGTTAATTTCAGTGTTCTAAGTAATTGATTACTCTTTATTATCATTTTATAACTATTGGACTAATAGTACTAGCAAATGCCTGTGGAAATTAAATACGGTGAACAACTAGGTGACGACGGCGACGACGAAGTATCCAGGAGAAAAGGGCCCATGTCTGCTGACCAAAATAATACAATGGAAGCAGAAATTAATTACAACAAATCTCGATACCCTTTTTGTATTGTATGGACTCCAATTCCACTGTTAACGTGAGTAATTTATATAGCATTACAAAGAAATTACAAATCATTTTCTCCATGAATATTATTGAATACGATATATTTAACAATGTGCTTATTACAATTTATTTAGGTGGATATTTCCATTCATAGGGCATATGGGTATTGCATATTCAACTGGGGTCATCAGGGATTTTGCTGGACCTTACTATGTCTCAGAGGATCAGATGGCATTTGGCAAGCCCACAAGATATCTTCGACTGGATCATACAAAAGGACAGAATTGGGATCGTTCAATTTACGATGCATCTGAAATTTACAAACTCAGAATGCATAAACTAATTTGTGAGTCAATTTTGAGACTTGAGAATTATATATTTGATGGAGAAAAACTTAAATTTAATATTAATTTTTGGTATTTTACTATTTTGTATTTATTTCATTTATTCTAGGTGATAATTGTCATTCCCATGTAGCGTACGCTCTGAATCTCATGAACTACAAGAATCGTAAATCATGGAATATGGTGTATTTGGCTGCAATTACTTTTGTCTGTGCTCGATATGTAGGCTTCTCTGGCTTCCTGAAGACTTGGTTACCTTCTGTCATTCTGTATACAATCATAATAGTTCTTTGCACTGTGAGATTTTAAATTCAATCATATATGTAAACCTCCTTATTAATGTGCGTTATGTAAATACATTGTAAATACTACATGTAGTATGTATACGTTTTACGAAAATCCTGTCGAAATAACAAAATAACTTTGCATATATGTATTTATGTCCTTGTATTATATTTATATGATTAACGATTAACTATAGGTCCATGATCTCATTCTCTATTTATATACCTCTTTAACTTGATGTAAGTTACATCATGTAACTATAGCCTATGCAATAATAATCAATGTAAAGTGAATGCATTTTTTTGCAAATTATAACAAAGCTGATTTGAAAATTTATTCAGTACATTTTTCACCATGGCTGCAGAAGTTTGAAATACACGTTAGGGAAATAAAAAGATATTAGAAGCAGTTTCCACTGGAAACTTTCCAGTCAAAGTCCGCAACCAAAAAGTACTCGGAAACTAATTGCTTACTCATGATTCCTAAAAGGTTGTTAATTTACGTCTTCCATTTAGTTGACAGTTAAAATAGTTTTTCCATAAAACCTTATTTAGAGTTCATTCATCATTATGAAGAGAATATTTCTTTTCGTTTCACTGATTTTGTTGTCTTTATCATTTTGTGCTTGCAGAATTGAGGAAGCCAGTAAGTTGACAAGTCTTATAATATAAAATTTCCCATTTCATTACAATAACAATCCCCTCTGTTAGTCATTGCGACTTGATGTTTGCATAAAAAATTCGTAGGTGACATGGATGAGTTTAAGGGGACTAGAACAACTGCTGTGATACAGACAAAGATACGCTGTTATGCATGTGCTGAATCGCCTGAGTGTGCAATGATGAAGTCGGCAGAGGTAGGGAAAAAAAGTTCCTTCATACTAACAAAATTTGCCGTATTTTAAAGTAAACTTTGATAAATTTTCCTCGAATATAGGTTACAGAAGAAGTTTTAGCTCCATGGGATAGTTGTGAGATAATAGGAAGAAAAACACCAAGCGGATGGGTGGCTGCGAGATTTGTTAGGTTCAGACCGACTCCAACGATGGCAAATGCGACTACCCCTGTTTCCGGTGCCAATGATTCCAGTGTACAAGAAATAACAGAAGCCACAGTGACGACGGAAAACAGTACCCAATACCCTTTGCCACATGCCACTTTTGCAAATGGTGTCTTTAGAAATACGGATTGTCTGTTTGATTCCGTGAGAAATTTGACTTTTTGTTCTTGTACGGAAACCTTGTGCAATTGTGACGTGTTTGATGATGATTCGGGTTGGTTTAAACTTTAAATATTATCTCTAGTATGTATTGCACTATAGCTTTGACGTATGTTTTCAAATGTATTTTTCTTTGTTTCCTTATGTATATAGTTATTCCTCACAGTGGATGTCCTGATGATTTGTCAGTGTTTAATAACACTGAGATTACAGACAGTGGAGAATCTGTCCACAATTACTCGTTTCTTTATGTATCCATTACGGTGTTGAGTGTCAGTATTTTGTTTATGCTAGCTAATTAGAGGCTTCAAATTGTTTTGTCCAATAATTGTTTGAGTTTGATTTTTATAACATTTTTTTAAATTGAGATGGATTTTGTAATGTCTGACGATGCTTTGAATTTTGAGTGATTTTCACTTGGGATGTACACATAATAGTAACAGAATATATTTTTATTCGCTTTTATGCACACAATAAAAAACACGACAAATTTTGAAAGAGATTTATAAATGCTATTTCTATAATATATATTTTATAGAGAGAGAATAGTACAAGAAATACATGAGAAAATACAATTTCACTGTATAAAAAATGGAACGGTCGGTGAGGCCCCGCTTAATTACTGCTCACTATACGATTTAACATTGCGATTTTACTTTATAGAAGATTATGATATCAAAATCAAATAGATAAATATAAATTCATTTTATACATGCATAATAATTTTAACAATACAAATAGTTATGCTGCGTGATGTGAAATGCAAAAAATAATACAAGTGACGCTGGTTTTTTTCATACATAGAAATTCCTTATGATTAAAATTAGTATAAGTACAATTTGATGTTGATTTGGAATTTATATACCCATTTCCTATTTACATCCATAAACAAATATTATGATGGGTATTGAAAACCATGGTGTGTATTATTATCATTGCGCACATTTCCCATCACTTTCTCGTCTCTGAAGTAATTGTCTTCTCCACGGAGGAATCGAAGCGAGTCGTTTAGCTTCAGCATCCATTTTGATATGCTCCTCAGCATCTTTTCTAGCTCTCTCCGCTGCTTTCTTAGCTAGCATTTGTCTTTTCCAAGCTGGAATAGTTTGTCCCGTCCCATCTGTATTTGGTACCTAATTAATTTTTTTCATAGGAAATACGAAATATTTTTATATAAATACACAATGTCATATAGCAAGTAAGGATTAAAATTAAATTGAATTGGGATTTTAAATACTTCAGCTACAAAATTGACAGGATTGTAATGTTGTGCCAGCTCCTTGACCGCATTTTTCTCTTCTTCTATTTGTCTCCGTCTCAATTCTTCTTTCCACTCTCGAACACCTCCGACTTGACTTGACTGTTCCAACTCTGCTATGACTGCTGCCTTGGAATTGCCTGGAGGTGAATGTTGAGGTGATGATGATGATGGTGGGTGACCAAACGTTGGGCCCAATAATTCATTTCTAATTGGACTATTGAGAACGCGACCCAGCGGAGGAGCGGACTTTGTCCTTATTGTTGGCGTTTTCCTCAGATTGACTTTCTACATACACGACGACACATATAATCAACAAAAAAATAAACCCGACTTTTAGTGGACTATGTGGAGAGTTTTTAATGTTTAACTAATGTCATGTTAATTAGAAAGATTAAAAAAGCTTTACCAGTAACTCCTCTGCCCGAATCATTCCTCCTCCTCCGCTCCCACAGATTCCATTACTACTAATGTTATTATTATTATTGTTGTTGTTATTATTATTATTTGAACTTGAATTATGAGAATGAGAAACTCCCAATTTCCCATGAACATTTCCATTGCTGTTGCTATTATTATTATTATTGATGATGACTCCAGAGCCGATTTTGAGTTCTGGATTAATAATTTCCTCAAATTCATCCTCGACATTCGTTTCCTCTTCTTTTATAATCTCAGGCTCCGTTTTACTACTCATAAGTCGTGGACCATGAGAGAGTGTCCCTTTCAAATTTGTCTTGATACTCTTTAAATATTCGCTTGGCTTAATGAGTTGATCCTGTTGAGGTGGAGTGGGGAAAGATGGTGGAATAAAAGGGACTTGTTTCCCATTACTCCCATTCAATCTCTTTAATCCGGCTAGAATCTTATTATTATTATTAGTATGATTGAGGGTGTTGTTGTTCATATGATTGTTTTCAAGAGGGAGGGGGGGAGGTGGAGGTAGATTTTTATGTATAATAACTTCCGCATTTATATGATGATGTTGATGATTTTGATGATGATCATCCATTTGGGATTGAATCTCGTCAATATCTTCATAGTCGTTTTCAATGATGAGTCCATTGAGTCCATTCCCATTTCCATTTCCATTGGAATTTGCTAAAGAAATCCCATTCACATTTACACATTTGATAACTTTCTCCTTCTCTCGTATTATTTTTTTCACATTTAAATCAGTCGGGTGGATTCCATTTTTATTATTAGTATTAGTATTGTTATCATTAGTTGATGATTGTTTTCCATTCCCAGTGGGTTTAGAATTGAAATTGGGCATGGGTGGGGGCAAAGGAGGAGGAACTGGAATATTTCCACTGCTTTTATTATTATTATTGTTATTATTATTACTATTACTATTATTATTATTGTTAGCTTTATTATTCGATGGATGTTTGGCTGGAGATGATGTGGGTCCATTCCCTTTATTAATCACTTTACACATGTCCACCACCTCAGACTGAACAACCACTGGAGAACTGATGACAAATTGATTATTGACCGGAGCCATGGTGGTCTCGATAGAGTAATCTAAACTCTGTTGAACGCTGATACTACTAATATGTTGCTCATCATGCAAATGAAAGGAATTATTGTTATTATTACTGACTAAAGTGTGTTCACTGTTGTGGTTATGTTTAGAATCATCTGGTGGTGGAGAACTGTGGAGTCGGAAACTTGGTTGAGGTGGCTTTGACGAATTTGGAGATTGAGAATTCTTATGTGGATCTTGTGATTGGGAGGATGAGGATGATGAATTATTTTTATCCTGAGTATTACTATTATTATTGTTGGTACAAGATTCCTCTTCGATAGTACTTGAAATGAGTCTTGGATGTAAATAAAATGAACTTGAATTTTGATTACTACTACTACTACTACTAGTATTATTACTACTTGAGCTTCCACTCTTGGGAGGATGAAGGAAAAAGGAATTGGCGGATCGAATAGTATAATTATTAATTTCTTCAGAGGAACTTGAGTTGGAGCTAATTGTTCCTGTACAACTACAATTCGTGGTGGTTGTAATGGTCAGAGATGCTGGTGGATTTGTACTCGATGACAAACTCGAATTACCAGAATCTAATTGTTTTGCATCTTCAATTATATTATTTACAGTCCCTGTTTGTTTTGATAGAAGCGAGACTATCTGCAATCCCCAAATGAAATGAAAACAAAAGAAAATCATCATTAGGCCTCATCATCAATTAATTACCTACGAATAATTTTATATTATTATTATTATTATTACTACTAACCTCCATATGCTGAAATTGACTGGCGATATGAAGAGGACTCTCTAGATTCGTATTGACAATGGGATGAACTCCATGACGAAGTAACCATCGAATAGCTCGGATTTGACCGGATCGTGCCGAGTAGTGTAAACTATTTGAGCCTTTAGAATCAATCCCTTGAATACAAGCACCAGCAGTTTGCAAGTAGCGTAATACTTGTAGATGACCTTCTCTACTCGCTACATGAACGGGTAATAGGCCATCGGGTCCAATGCAATTATCCACACTGTTGTACACAGAAGAAAAAACAAAAACAAAGAATAATTACACACATTAGTCGTCAACAATAAATAGTGTAATAATACACTTGCACATCACATCACAGACACAGCTACAAGGACGATATTTAATAATTATTATTATTATTAATAAATCATACACCGTAACTGATGCACGCCATTAGCTATTAACGATCACTGAAAAATCTTTTTTGCTCACTCTATTTCCCTTAAATATAATGAAATGTTTCACCAAATGGCGTACAAATATACCGTACCACAAAATTGAATTTAACAAATAAATGTAATTTCTTATAACACTTTTCTGAAAACAAACTGAATTCAAATTTAAACTCAATTATAAATTAACAAGTGCAAAACGAGTCTTAAAATACTGAAATACTGAAAGACAATCCCGAATTCTCAGTTTTTCAGTTGACGCTGAGTGGTGAAACTGTAGTAAAAGCACTGACAAGAACTGAGGAAAATGTTCGAATTCATAATTCTTCTTGAAGTTGCGAAGACAAAAGAAAAATTGAAGAAAAGAAAAAACGAAAAAACCGAAAGTCGTTGTGTATTTGTGTGTGTGTTGAGAAAAATGTACAGAAGGTGCAAACACGTACTTACACAAGTTCACACTTACTCCCACACAATATTGAAAATTGATTGAAATAAAAAGTAAAATCGTGTTAAATGTGTTGTTCGCACCTTTTTTTGTGCCACAACCCAACTCACTTTAAGTCTCAAGCCTAAATGAAGAAATCACTTTCATCTTCTTTAAAAAAGTACAAGTAATAAAGTTCTATATGATGCCCCTGGTTGAATTGAAACCCCTAAAAAAATGTATATATAATATGTTATCAAATGTATAAGTTATGAGTGTAAATTTAAAATAATTCGGCTACACTTGGAAGAACTTTTAAAAAACAAAAAGATTTTCTCTTGCTCAATATCCCAATCACATCATCATCATAATCATCGCATCATCCAAAAAAAGTCATATTCAAATATCCTCCCCTTTTCTCACTCCTCGTCTCAGTACTTTTACTGTGCATAGTTATAGTTATATAGTTTAAATACATTGAACACACACACACATACACACACATACACGACACTTTAAAAGAACTTTTTACCTGCTCAATTATAACTCCCAAAACGATCTGTATTTCCACTTGTAATCCTAATACCAAATCTCCTCCATCAATTTCCCTCACACTCTCATCCAATCCGTCATATGTAATGTGCATAATAACTAATAATAATGTGCATGTAATACAGATGCACTAAAAATCACCTTTGATTTGCCCCCATCCATACATATATTATATGAAATACACTCGAGAGAGAGACAGAGAGAGAGAGAGAGAGACTTTTTAACTTGTTTATTATCGAAATCTAATTCGAATCTAATTGACCACAGTTAGTTCTCATGTATAACCTATATAACTATACAACTACAACCATGATATTCTGTATATATGCATGCATTTTCATATATATATTACATATATATATGAGTGACCAATGTAGAAGGATTTAATTTCAAGTTGTAAATTTAAAAAAAAAGTTGAACCTACAAGGGGAAAAATGGTGTGGTGGTTCAAAAGGAATGAGTGTTCAGTCTGTTGTATGCTTGTACACCGACAGATATTATAATCAAAAAGAGAATCATCAAGAGTAAAAAGAAAAAAGAGATTTCATTTAATTTCCCTTAAAATATTTACAGGTACAAAATGTAATGTAATGGAGATTTTTTTTTCCTTCTGTGGCTTGAAAATGGAAATTATAAATTATATGTAGTTGAAAGAAATGAAGATAATAAAAATAAAATCTATTATATGAGCAAACTGTATATGTCATAGTCATAATAATCATGAGTTGATGATGATATCTTACTGATACTGATATGATATGATATTGTAGAGAAAGGCAAAATAAAGTATCATATACATATACATACACAGTTTTCGGCAGTATCATATTCTCAATATATACGTATAGTAATAATATATATGTACTATGTATAACAAAAATTTGGGGGGTTTTTGGACTTGGTTACTTGGTTAAAATGATGAATTCATTTTCATGTTCGACATTGGTCTGTATTCTGTATTGTATTGTATTTGGTATATGTATACATTTATATATGAGTCTTCGTGTCTTATTCTTATTATTATTACTCGTCATAGTTTCATCTAAGAAGAAAGCGAAGAGAAGAGAGCATTGATTCAACACTCAGATAATATTTAATAGAGAGTCAAGCTCGTTCGTTTGTACAGATTTATATATACATATGAATATATGGATATATTGTACTAGTCATATTTGATAGCGCGTAAACTTTGACCCCGTTCAGAGAATTCCTCATCAAATCACCGTTGCAAGTAACTAACCACCCAACCGATTCAAATATCAGTGTACTAGTAGTCTACTAGTGTACTAGTCCTTAGAAGTATACATATTATTATTTTTTCTAGCATATATATAAATTATATGTACAGGTAATGAGTGTGTGTGTGAGCTTTTCCAAAAAAAAAAAAAAAAACCAAAGCCAATAGCCGAAGTCGACTTGGAGTTCAACCGAAAACTCTATAACGAAGAGAAAGAAGAAGAAGAAAAAAAACCATTTGAATTGCCAACTTTAAACACTTTTTAATATACTTTTAAAAGACTTGAGGCGTATTATTAAATTATGTTATGACTGTATCAGAATTCAGAATCAAAAAGATATTAGCCACGTGAACATATTTATTAGCATTCATGATCCATGATAATTCCCTTTACAAGCTTCAAATGCATGGACTACATATACACATGTATTATAATACATTTAACATTTTACGTGTACGCTCGAAACTTGTGAGAAGTTTTTATCTACTTCTTGGATATATACAAAAGAAAATCCGACGCCGAACTTCATCTTTTCGCTTATTATAAAAAACTATTATGCAAAAAACGTGTAGGAATTTGCATAGATATATTTTACGTGTTTTAAGTACATGTATCAATTTCCCATAGATTCAAGATGATTCCAATTACAATACAATACCATTTATTATAAATGCTATACCACATTAAACCATCTCTGTCTCTATCAGAATACATTGGAACACATTCAACATTACATTACACACACTTGAATTCCCAATGTCAGTCTCTATATTCTCAATATCAACCCTCTGTTATTGTCAAAGCTTGAATCCTGTACGTCGCGTATACATACTACGCGTATACATACACACGACAAAATTTCCCCCAAAAACGTACAGACTGAATAAAACAGGTGGGAAAATAAAATGTATAGATATAGGTATAGATATGTGTAGATTGAATCAAGAATTAACCAGAGTCTGACTCAGACTGTCTGAGACGAGCCAAACTGTGTCATTCCTTTAAATTAATTATTGTTATTACTCCAAAATTTGCATTATCAGTATCGGAATCCAGATCAGAACATCATATATGAAAATATTTGGATGAATACAATAATTTGTGGTGAACGATCCATCATGACGATTTCCCTTTAACAATTTAAGAATAAAATCTATTCCTTCAATCTCTATATGTAATTACGTACTTACAGCAACAACAAATATTTTTGAGGCCACGAAAAATAAGTGTATTTTTCAGTTATACACACAAGTCAAAGTAAATTATACATGTAAATGCAAACTGAAAAGAAAAATTCCTTGGTACATTTGTACATACTGGAATAATGGAAAAACTAAACTAATCAATGCAATGTAAATGATTTATGAAGAACATGATTGCTCAATTGATATAAAAAATTGCCTTGTGCTTTGTTTGTGTATGTACTTACTTTAATTTTAGTTCACTTTCATTCATATGTTAAGTAAACACGAGAAAGAGAAAGAGAGCCTAATTAAAAAATGTCTGTTGCACCTGTAATCTCGAGCTTCGAGAGGGAAAATGTGTAAAAATATGTGTAACACCTATACAGCAATTAGCGGTATATACGATATTCTTTGCTCATAATATAGATCATTAACTTACGTAAGACGAAGGGAAAAGAGCAAGTTGAAAAGCTTCTGCACACAGTGTGCAATACAGATTTCTCATACGAGAAATACAGATATTGAAAATGAAATATAATACTATATATATACCAGGTATGTAGAAAAATAGAAAACAAATATTACTGACTGTAAAAAGTGTAATTGTGAGTTTTGGACTGTAGAAATCAAAGGGTTTAATATTCCTTTAGGTATAAAAGTAAACATGGAGTGAAATGGGAAATGAGAAATGAGGGATATCTGTATCTAACAATTCTAGTATATTGTGGTTCGTGGATTCTTTCTTAATTAAATCTAAAGACTCTGACTGTGCCTTGTGAATTATCAGTATATCTGTATAAACGTCAGATGTGCCACACAATCCTCACAAAATGTAAATGAAATGATCATTGCAATGTAAGGTGCAACGTGTGTGGTCAGATTCAAATCAGAATGATTTACAACATAAAGTCTCATTTGAAAAATGAAACAAGAACACAACACGCCACATACAGATATAACATATAGCACAAAAGTCAACTCAAAACTGAAGAAAGTCGGCGTCTTTTTTCCTTTTCGTTACGGCATTTTACACAATCGCAATCGGTAATTCGTTAATTTTCAATTCGCTATTCGCTACTCGCAATTGCAGTTGCAGTTGCAATTCAGAATTTAGATTTAGAATTTATAATATACATACATGCAGTACCTTTTTTTTGTTATTGTACTTACTCTCTTCGAAATAAAGCCTTGCAGTTAATTCACAGGTGTGTAACAGCTAACAGGAGAGAAGCAGAGCGATTGTGATTACGTAAAAAAAACAAAAACAAATCTCGTAAATGTATAACCGTAAGAAAATAAACACTGGAAAATAAACATTTATTCGTGCATTCGTGTACATAAAGCAACATACATCGTAAATCGTAATGAAACCTAAAATACATATACTCCCTCGCAATAGGATAACGTGCACTTATTTAATAGAATTACGCGATCTTAACGTTGTCTCTTTTTACAATTTACAATTTACGTTGGACCATATATATACAGATAAACGTGTGTAACTCGCTCTTAAGTGTGTGTTGGTTTGGTTTACCTGTATTTGTTTACCTTTACCTCAGTCGGAGTATGACGATGACGATGACGAGTGTCAGTTAATTTTGGCTGACGAGTGTCAGTTAACTTTGATTATTTTTGGCTGACGACGACGACGAAGACCAGATTTTCAGTTTCTCTACAGTTATGTCTAATTCTATTGTATTATTATCTGAACGAGTCATTGCTGTATTTTCTTTTCTTTTACCTCTCTGCCTCTGTATCGTCTGTGTATGTATATACCGATCAATTTTATGACATGTCAGTTTTTTCCCCTGTTTTCTGAACAAATCTTGTGTGTGTAACTTTACAATTTTCTTAACTTTATTATGATTACGAATTGCCATATATCAGTATACATATAGTACATACACGAGCATCAACTGTGGACTGTCAACCGCCACAGCATTTTTGTTTTATTCTTGCCTTTTCCCCTCTCTTTCCTTCTCTCTATACAGTCTACACTCTACATACATAAATACAGAGATTTTTTTGCGTGAATGAACGTGTGGAACTAAGCACGACCAATTTGGTTCGTGTTTTATTGGTTTTAAATCATGACACACACCGCAAAATTTAATGCAAACTTCAAGTTTTTCTTGTCACACGCATACAGAGATACAGATGAAAAGCGGCTTGCCTTTATAGTTTATATACAGATATACGTTTACATTCTACATTCAGCATTCTACATTTTATTGTGCAGTGTAAAAATCATTGTTGTTGTTTTTTTTGTCAGTCGCTTAATTTTATGTCTACAACAATCCTTCCAATTAATGACGGAAGAAGGTTATTACGATAACAAAACAACAACAACAAGCTTGTACTCGTGTTCACAGATCTGTATGTGTAAAATGAACTAGTTAAATAGTTAAATCGTCGCTGTTGGTTGGTGGTCGATTCCGATTGATTGCATTTTATCATACTTACTTAAAAACTACTAGTTTAAACTTTAAAGTTACGTACAGTAAATTAGAAACCAACAACGTTTTAAAGTCCAAATGAAAAAAGGATCAAGTTAAAATTTAACAAAATATATACAGATACAGGTTTATACTTTGTTTCGTTTCGTTCTCAGGTCACAATAATTCTGTCATGTTTCGCTGTACATACATTTTTGCTTGGAGAGAATTTTGTTTTACTATATGTCTGTCACATTATCCATTTTCCATTACAAATTGTTAAAATATGAGTCCAAATACAAGCGTAATTATTCAATTACTAATTAGAAATTTGGTGTGAGAAAAGGATTTGGATATGGGATTTGGACTGTTCAAAGGGTTAATATAGTTGGGGTTGAGTTATCAAGTAAATATACTTTTGTATAGTATCATGAGTTTGATATTTAATATTTAATATTTATACTCTCGTATATACAAAAGAGAAGTTTAGTTCATAATTGAGTTGTTTGAATAGTCAATTTGGATTGTAATATGGACTTACGTATGTGAAAATCATATACATATCTGTATAATCAGTATGTAAGGTGTAATATCAACGTCCAACACTCGACGGTGAAATCACACAAAAGAATTTACGCGTTATGTTACCGTTCCGCAATGATACACCAGAGTTTCTAATTTATATATATTATATTATTAATTTTATATTGTATATACTATATGGATATGGGATTATGGGATGAAAATGTGAGATTCCTAACTATTATGATAATACCAAGATATGACTTTTGAGTGTGGGGTCTGAGTATTTAAACTGAAATTCGAAATTGAAAATCATTCAATTTGAAAAATGACAAGTGCACTGATACAATGTTTGCACACACACATGAGAAAGAGTCTGCAGTAACTCTGTATTAGAAATGCATATACCTATACAAACAAATCCCTTCTCCTATTTAAATTCTCTACTAAAATGTAATGCGAATATATATGTATGTTGAAGTGATTTTTCCTCGAGTTTGTTTTTACAAGTGAGAAACCGACAGTCGACAGACTCTCTCAATTGACTTTTGACGTTCCGCTTACGGTCCTTTTCATTATTTTATTTTAACACGATATTGTATAGTTTGTATTATTTTATTGTGCATATATATATCGTATTTTGAAGAGTACAGCAGAAAGTTCAAACACTTGAGAATTCAAAGTTGAGAGCGCATGTATATATGTATTACAATAAAAATGAAGGAATTCATTCAGTATTTATACGTATCAGTTTGAAAATTTTCAACTCAATCTTCAACAGCACACAGGAAGAATAAAATGCAAAATTTACAAATATTGTTTACATTTCCAATTCAATATGAAAAGAAAATGCTTTCATATAGAATAAAAGATATCAAATGGGAATTGAGAATATTCTCAAGTCTTTCTAAATTTCTAATTTGAATAAAATATATATGCTTTTGAGGAAAACGTCGATTGTGTGGGATTCCTTTTAGCAATACCTAGCTATAGCAAAGTATTGACAAATAAATAATAATAGTTATTCAAACAAATCGCCGTATAGTTCAAGAATGTCACTTTCAAATTTTGTATTGTGGAATTCCAGGAAATATGACTTACAAACTGTCACTGAATATATTCACTACCTAAATTTATATTGTATTTACATATTTGTCCAATGAAATCAAAATTATTTTGTACTTCCGGATTTTGATAGAAAATATCACTAGAAAATGCAGACTACACCGATAATTGACGACAAAATCATAGATATATCTAAAGATTGGTAATGAAACATGGAAATATTATAATTATATCTGTACGAACGGGCAACCCGGAAAGTGTAAATGATTGGAAATTTAAAAAGAAGTATATATATAATATATAATTACCCGTAAAATGGTGAAGAATCGACAAGAATCCGTATACACTCGACGCATCCGCGGGAAATGGCTTGTTCCAAAGGATTATTGGAAACTGACGGCATATTGTGGAGTTTTCTATATATCTTCCCACAGTATATAGCCACCTCAGTCTTAACACCTTGAACACTCACACTCACACACACTGAATAATCCGTTAATTGGACTAATCACAATAAAGTGAACTCACTGTTCAAATCATATTCATTTACTTTTCGTTAGTTGATACGTCTCTCATTGAACTTAAACTCC
Source organism: Gisinianus flammeolus (assembly GCA_034699125.1). NCBI lineage: Eukaryota > Metazoa > Arthropoda > Collembola > Symphypleona > Katiannidae > Gisinianus > Gisinianus flammeolus. The sequence continues at coordinate 6,755 of JAIUND010001458.1, read as the reverse complement.
AACTCCAACTCGGTTCCTCTTCAGTTTTTGTTGTTTCAGTATATAAATTCCATCCACGACGCTTTAATCCCAAATCAACATTGGGTCACGGAAATAACACTATATTGTTTGGATGTGTGGATGATTTCAAAGTTTACTCATACAATTTCCCCCACTAAACCAATTATTTTTCTATATATAATTACACACTTTATAATTACAAAGTCTCTCTCTCTCCTCTATAATTTCAAATCCATTCGAGTTGAGAAGAAAAAATAAACACAACGGAACAACGGAAACTCCAACATCAGATGAGAATGCGAGGAACCGCTGAAACCAGTTTTTTTCCCCCGACTTGGTCATACACGTTTGATTTTGATTTTTGTCTTGATTCTTCGGATATCTTTATTGCTCTCACTTTGAAATCTCTTTTTGTTTCACCTGTAATTTTTGCACAACAATCAAATTATTATTATTTACAATCTTTTCTATGTACAGATATTTACGCGATATATATATTTAATTAGTCATTTGTATTTCGTATACAAGTTTCAGACTAACCGTGAAAAAACAAACTTATAATCATAAAAAAAAAAGCTGTATTAAGGTAATTATAAATTACACTCACGTGGATTTGAAACGGCAACGCGATTTATACGATCCCCATCAAGAGTCAAAAACAGAGTCAAAAATTTAGTTAGAGTTTCAAAAGTATCCAAAGAAACTTGCACAGTTGCACGAGGAAAGACAAAATTTCAAATGAGGAAAACACACATATTTCACAATCTTTTTTTTGCTTTATTTTGTCTTCCTCAAAATATACTCGCAAATCCTTCTGCTTTCACTGATTTCGATTTCGATTTCGATTTTCAAAGTCAAAACATCGATAAAAGATCATAAGAATCACAAAAATAAGGTACAACTACACAACAGTCCACTCAAAAAAATCTTTATCTAGTTTGCAAGTTCAAGATTCATGAACAATAAAATAAAAAATAATCTGAGGAAACTAGAATTGAAAATTGAGAAAGCCGTCCTTTAATGTTCTTTTTTTCCTCACTGCACACGGAATAGAGTGACTTTTTCCCCAACTGCTCCTCGTAGTATTGATTTCCTATTGTCAATTGCCGATTGATGACTTGTGTTTGTTGTAAATTGGGAAGAAAGAGCGGAGGATGATGATGACGGCAAGGACGATGACAGGTGTGTAAATATTTAAATTAATAACTTGAATTTCAGGTACAATATGGAATGCACCACACCGTAGTCACTTGTCATGAGTTTCCTTGTGAGTGTGTGTGTGTGACAGTTCTTTTTTTTTCGTTTTGGGTTCTCTTCTCTCTCTCTCTCTCTGTCTCTCTCTCTTCCTCAGACAGGGATTGCAATGATTTGAGATTTGGGAAAGTTTTCTCTGTGTGTTCCTTCTTGTTCTTCTTGTTACTCTGTGGATTTGTGTGTGCATGTGTTTTGTTGTGTCTATACTATAAACAGTATACAGATGGGATTGCGGATAGGTTCTATATGTGTATATGTGTGTGTGTGTGTTGGTTCGTTGATTGTTGGTCTTTAGTGTTGTTTAGCAGTTAGTAGTTAGTGTGGGTATGCTATATATTCCCATGTATAATGCTATTCCATTCTTCTATTAATTGAAACGCTCTCCTGCTACTCTACAACTAGGAACAACTATAACGTTCTCTCGTCTTGTTTAGTTGTTTATGGTCCTTGTTCTTACTCTTGAACAGAATGAATGTAGGTATAGTTGTAGATGGGAAAAATCCTGCACAGCTCACGCTCACACTCACACTCACACATACACAATATATATACACTCACAGTAAGAAGAGCCGATTCTTAAGCAAGTTCCACATCTAAAACACTCTTTTGAGTCTCTTAAGGAGGAAGAGAAATAACTATGAAACTATGAACCATCATCAACTGAATGAAGGAGAGAGAGAGAGGGATTTTTACGCATATGTACATACTACATATATCTTATACATGTGATATAGGGAAGAAAAAACCTATTTTTTGTTGTCTCTCCTATTTAGTATTTAGTATAACATTTTCATTTTAATATGTGTACACACTACAACTACACACAGTTTATATACATATATATATATATCGTACTACAGAGAAAAATGCACATTGAATGCTGAATGGCTAAAAAGAGAGGTAAAGGTAGAGAGAGACAGGGAAGAATAAGTAGAACTTTTGGCTTCTGGCTGCATTTTTCATTGCAATTCTGTAATTCTGTTCAACATTCAACTATATACGAGTACACTATACAGCACAACACACAAGAGATTCTTCAAGATTCCAAATCCAAATCCAAAAACTCGAGACTGAAATTCACGCTCGAACTCCGCAAATAACAGTTTCACACACAGAAGACACACACACAGTCAGGAGACTTTATCCTTTTTTTTATTTATTATTACGCTAACTATATATACTAACTCTCAAACTCAACTACCTGTAGCATACATACAGATATTATATTATTATATAGATACGGTGAAGATGGTTGATGGTACCTTCTCAGTTGTTCTCAGGATAAATAAGTGGTGAAAAAAAATCTTGTACATACATATTTTTCCTATAGCATCTTCTCTCTCTCTCTCTCTCTCTCTTTATATGTATAGAATTAAAAAAATCCTGTGTAACGTGTAACAGTAAAAATCTAAAGCAAAGAGTCCAACGAGTAACAGAGCCACAAACAAGCTCACGTCAGTGATGGCATGTATGTATATGTACACACAATTTTAAAGATGTGTCTGTGTGTAAATTAAATTACACAAGGTAAATATAGGTATATATATACCGATAGTTTTCCTCTATCGTATATAGTCATTCATAAAGATACCTATAAAAATGTCTACACAATGAATTGGGATTGGAAACCCAGTTACAAAAATCTGTTGCTGGTTTTATTTTATCATGTACATGTATATGGTACTAGTTTTCTATTTCTATGGGTTGGGATGCTGATAGTGCAGTTTATATAACTTTGCTTGTGTTTTTTGTGTACCCATGCAAATTGCAATATATGCAAAGTGTGTACAAGTAAATTTGTATAGTTGAATCGAAAAGATGAGTAAAGATGTTCGCTGACAAATTGAGGAAAAATCTCACAGGGATCCTTCAACAATCGGCGGCCCAATGTAAGTACACATCGTACATCCACCGGCATATACAGATACTGAGATACATGGGGGAAATGTAGAGAAATTCTGATCCTGACTGTTAAGGTTGCATCTGTACTCTGTAGGAGATAAAGTATACAGATATAGAACTAAAGTCTAAAGTATATATTTGCAAGTACTCAGCATGTTTAAATTCAAATGTGTGATGAAGAACGGAACTTTAAGAATCGTTCTGTAGTCTGTTAAAGAACTCTCATGATTGATATATGGCACATGTTTCATCTTATTGAGTTTCGAATACCTTTCTTTTTGTATTATATATGTACAATTTACAAAGCGTAAGACGGACGACCACGATGACGCTTGACGATTAGGATGATCCAACTTATTTGAGCGTACGCTGTACATGATGCGAACACACATATATATATATATCTGTATATAGTAGTAGGATTTTTACGGATAGAAACCATAAGCCATAAATAAATGATACACAGGACAAAATAATATGCATGTGCTAAACGTGTACTTAAAATATACACATGGGAAATTTGTGTAAAGTATGTCTGTGTGTAACAAGTCATCAGAATAAAATCAGAGACACGTTTGAATCCAGAAGATTTGAGGTAGCTGTTGTAAGTACATAACTACATAAGTATATAGTTGGTAAAAGTTAATGGAATGGGAAGAGAGTGTGTATGGACGAGAGTAGAAAAAAAAGAGTTGAAGCTTCTGCTTCTGGGGAAGGTAGTTGCGGTAATTGGTAATTGTATTTTTGAATGAATGTAATGATATTATAGTAATGGTAATTTCAACCGAAATGTGCATATTTAATGCGTAGATAAAAAAAAAACTCTAATCCTTTACAAATTTTTGAATGAACATTTTTCTGGGGAAATTTTTAATTTAAATTTGCAGCTTTTGCATATATATACTATTTAACTTCAATGCAGTCAGTTTTTGTCATCTTCCTACTCCTTTGACTTTCATTCATTCATGAATGTCTGTGACAAAAAAAAATATGTTTTCCTTTTGATTATTATTCTGCTTGCTGTTGTTGTGTGTGGGTTTTTAATAGCAGCGTGGGGGTGAAAGTGACATTGTAAAAACAAATGGAAATCGTTATTTGCATGTTCCATTGTGAATTTGTGACTCCAAGTTGAAGTAGGTAAAAGGAAATCAAATCAAACAGGGAGGAAATTAAATTAATAAAAATTTAATTCATTAGCAATCGAAATTTAATTTACATAAATTATAATGAATTGATTGCAAATTAATTTCCCGATTCTAATGAACTCATCTACTTCTGTCACGGTCAAATGCGGGAGTGGAACTGTCCATATGATTATTAATGTCCTGGTTATTCATATTTCAGATTCGAGCCATGAGATTTCCAAAATTGTCAATCCACAAAAATAATCAAAAATTGATATGTATTTGTATCTGTATATCTGCAGAAGATAATTCTAGCAGCATTTCTGATTAGTTCCTGAATTAAAAATTATAAAAATTTAAATTCATTTGGTAGTGATTGTGTGAATCAATAAAACTTGACCTAATACCTTTTCCTAATTACTATTAAACCCTTTCACAATAGACTGAGTCAAATTGAAACCTATACACACCCACTAACAATTACACGAAAGAAAATATATAATGAATTGAGGATTGAGGACAGAATTTTACGACAAAGGAGAATGAAAAAAAAGAAGCTATTTAAGTACAGCAATGTACATCTACATGTATTGTGTACATACAGAGAGCGTGTGTAGGCAGTTAAGCAGTGATAATATAGCACAAAGCTACTCCTATATACACGTGCATAGTTTTGTATTTTGTACAGAGAGTAAAGAGCACACAGTGAATAGTTTAAAGATTTGAGAAATTGAATGAGTATACATATATACTGTATAATAATATATGAAAATGGCAAGGAAAGGAAAGGCAGCTAAGTGTGAAATATATACTTACTTTTAAACTTGGCATTCATACTGAAATGGATACTGACATTTATGTTTATATTTCCTATTTATTATTGTGTAAATTTATTTGGTTTGATTTTTTTCTTCTCTTTTTCTTCTTCTTCTTCTCGCTTTTAGTTCATCATCTTTATGATCTTTATCTCTTTACTTCAATTTGAGATCAGATTATACAGAAAGATAATAGTATCGTACGTAAAATAAGTACATGCATGCGGTCTCAGATCACATCATTTGGAGTCAAGTTCAAAAATTTTCATCTTTTTCCTTTTTTACTTTTTACTATTTATGCATACATGAATAAATGCTATATTAACTGATAACTATGTTATACGTATATAAGAGTTTGCATACATAATATGTAGAGTGCATAGACTCGATATGAATGCTAATAACCTGTATATAAGTATATGTACTGCTGAATGTTATTGAACGTTGAAACTGTGTGCATGGTGTTTATTTATGAATGTAAATTCCACCTTGTGTAAATATTATCAGAGATAAGGCTTCAATCTGTCAATATTATTATTTGAATGTCAATTGTTTAACATCTGACCACATTGCATTCTTGTCAAAACAAACTCTACGCCGTTGTTTGTGTGTATATATAATAAAATTCCATAACGGTGAATATGTGTAGTTTGTACATATCTGTACATACATGCGTCCCAATGATTAATTTGATTGTCATTGTTTAGGATCTTTGCGTGTGTTTTCCCTTGAATTAAAGTTCATTTGAGAAAATTCACGACTTTTTTTTCTAGTTTAACATGAAAATGACATGTATTTTGATATTGAGGATATGTAAAATTGTACAAAAAGTACAAGCATCTGACTCTGAGCAAGCACGAAGGAAAGAAAAACGGAAAAACTATTTAAATAAAAGATGCATGTATGTATGTATATATGAAAAAGTATAATACAGGGAAAACTTGTAAATTCTCTCTCAATTGTTTCAATCTCCACACACGAAAACGACAGTTGGCAATGTCACGGAGACTGACAGACTCTGTCAGACAGAGATTCCTAATTCCATTCCATTTAAAGCATAGATGAAGCCTAGATGAATATAACTCATAAATATTAAAAAACAAATGTTCTCACACTCTCAGGAATTACAAAGTGGATAAGATAAAAATGAAAATGACAAATTAGAATTAAAAATTATAAACTGCGTGAAAATGAAAAATGAAGACGTGTATTTTAATTTTAATATGATGTTCCTTCAAGATTTGAGATAGCTCAGGAATTGCGAGGAAATTAACAATATCTGTGTACATGAATTTTCTATTGTAGGCGTACTAATGGTGAAAATGTTCATGAAATCGTAATATAACAAGTGTGAGAAAAATATCAGCTAATATGTTGTCTTCTTCAAAGCTCATGCCAATAGGTATATGCAGACTCTCGGAATGTATAGAAAATCAGTGCAGTGGAACGACAATCAAAAGAAAAAACTTATTAATATGATACAAGTGTATTAGTGTGTATATGCACAATATGTACATATACTGAGTGTACTCTCGACAATTTTCATATTTATACATCCTCGTATTTGTACTGTTAAATATAAGTTTAAGAGAGTATGTATATATATGGGATGTGTAGAATAAAGAGACACTTGCTAGTAAATAGTGAGAGGAATGCGAGA
>JAIUND010001457.1:0-35411 GCA_034699125.1 Gisinianus flammeolus | reverse complement strand
CTTACTGAACAACAAAAGTCAGGAAACCAAAAGTAATTCGTATGCAAAAGAGTTGAATATTGTGTAGACAATTAAGTCATTTTTTCCATTTTTAAATATTTTAAGCACAACGCGACAGTCAGAAATCTATAGATTGAAAGTTTTCAGATTTAAAATATTCGGTTTTGATTGTTATTACAAATAATAGCGATATCTATAAAAGAGACGAAGAATGAATAAGCTTAATATGCATGCAAATTGCATGCATCATGATGATGCAATATATACAGTTAAATGGCTTTTTAAACTAACCTGTAGACTATTATTGTTATTTTACGAGAAAAACGTTACTCAATAACGTTTAATGATTTCATCGGAACTACTTATATTGTAGCCATTTTGTTAGTTTTCAAAACTAATTTCAAGTCAATCATATTTAGTTATTAAATATTACTTATTCAATATGCAACAAGCTAAAAGTTTGCCAATTTTTTGTATTGCTAATAATTAGGTATATTTTTAAACCGTTTTTATAGTTAAGTTATCGTCAGGGGATTCTGAGAATGGTAGCTTTGAAAATTCATAAGAATTCTTTACAGCAATCACTATCCGAAGTCCCATTTTTCATATAAATACACCTTTGTTGTAAGGCGGAATGAAGTTACCAAAAATTAGTTTGTTAATGTGTTATTTAATTTAAGTCTTAGGTTATTCAATTCCCTTTTTGCCGTGTTCTTAAGTCTCATTTTCGTAACAATAGGGAAATCAAAATGTATTTGTACATATAAATTATATGATATAATACCTATATATTGTATTGTAAGTATAAACGTTCAAAAGTTTATACGTAGTCATTTTAATGAGGGTTATTGTACGCCAAATTCAAGAGCTGTCAATATAAGCTACTTGCTTACTATTTCCAACTCAATTTCATAATTTTAAGTGTTTTAATTTTTTAAAAATCCTTTGACTCAATGATGGAATTTATTTTGATAAGTTTTTTCCATTCCTGTTGTACATTATCGTTTCCTGTAAATATTATTATATAATTGCGTCGCTTTCTTTGTTGTAATATACGCTAAAAACACTCTGTATATACATTATGTAATTATTTGATATTTAATTTGACGTGTGTTTGTGTTTGAATTTCACTTTAATCCTATATTATCGTTTCTATTTGACCACATGCATGTTCTGTTTGGACTGAAAAAAAATGAACGAGAAAAATTGATTCTTAGTTTGCTATAATTATAAGTATTTAGGTATTTGAGGTAGGCAGTCACTGTGTTTTAAGGTTTGGTTTTATTATAATTTTGAATCTATCATAGTATACTACATATTATTACTTGAACTGCTGTACAAGAAGAAGATATACTATGAACTGTGAACGCTGTGTAGTTTCGTCATTTCGTGACTGCTCTAAAACTCAAAAGAAGGGCCGTTTTGAGAATTCTGTCTGTTTTTTACTTGTCCACACAGTCTGAATGGTGATTAATTTGTTTGGTGGTTGTGGATGTGCCTACAAAAAAAAGAAGGAAGAAGCCAATACATTGTTCCTATTCCTTGAAGGTGTGTGTAATATTATTATAAAAAGAGAGGGAAACATTATAGAAAATGTTTTGAAGAAACAAAAAACGAAGTAAAAAATGAGCGTATGTGTAGGCGGACTATGGGGCAACGAAAAACTTACAGGAAATCAAATATGGTCAGCTCATAATGAATGTCTTGCCATTTATGTTGTTATCGTTGTTGTGTCGTTGTATCGCACCTTTTACATCAATCCCTCTATTTCTTCTTCAAATCCTTTTATAAATAGTAGTGTAAAAAAAAATGTTAAGAATGAAAGATGAGATTTCTATTTATTTGTATTCTTGTGGATTCGGATTTCGGATTCCATTGAGTGAAAAATGGAATGAAGTGAAAGTATTTTGCTTCTAAAATGTAAGTACATATACCTACTCAATTGTCGTTATGTTACTATTATTATTTTGTAATATTGTATGTGCTATATTTCCTCCTCCCAACTTTTTTCATTTGGCTTCTCTCTATATATAAACTTTTACATATGTAGTTGTTGTTATTATACTGCTACTACTCCGCTACTCTCTCTCTTGCACCAATGTCCTTTCTCAAATGCTGAAAGCAATGAATTACGTAATGGAGTAAGCACATGAGACAGACCTCTTTGCGACTCCCTCAAGTCACATTTAACTAAATTGCAAATTTTCTTCGCCCTCTTTATGATTATGGGAAACCCGGACAAGAAATAAGGAAAGGAAGCTACGATCGACGAACTTAAGTCTACATATATATGATCATGTGGTGGTAGACTACATTAGCTTCATCCAGAACTACACACAACTTGTTTGATGAATATATAGTCACGTATTACACACAGATATCCCTAAATACACAGGTTATATTACTCTATAATATTGTGTCTGTAGAAAAAAACTAGTGCAAACACTTACATTTATATTACCTAAATACATCTAAAAAAACAAGCACATTTATACAGCACGTAGAAAATTCAAGGTCGTTAAAATTAAAGGAAACTGTAGAATGAGGGAGAGTATAGAGAGTAGACTGTATTATAAAGGGACCGTGTACGGGTATTTAAGTAACAAACGAACACAGAGATTAATGTCAAATTAAAAAAACATTCAAACTTTCCATTATTACATACCAATACAACTAATACATGTTGTCATAATAATAGTCAAGCTTTAAACGTCAAAAAAGTAACCGCGTGCACCCAGTAAACAAAACTATATGGACGAGAAATTTAGTACTATAGGGCAATGTCAAAAATGACGAAATAATATGAAGATCATAAAAAAAACTAAACATGATTTTAGATTTTAGAAAAAGCAAAACAGCAGTACTCAAACTACAAAATCAAAAAACGAACAGTCTACGTAGCTTTAGCTTCGTACTACATACTTAAGGTAGATTATAGGCAAGGACATTCTACTGTAAATCATTCAGCGTTTCTATTAGATTCATAAAAACGCATGTTACATTAATAATAATCATAATGATAATAAATTATACTATTAGCATATACGTACGATGTTTAGACGTAAGTACCTATAAGTAACAATTTAAGTAACTAACAAAGAACTGGATATTTGTAAAATCTCTATACATTTAAATATTATACACACACAATATACATGCAATCAGTGTCATGGAACAACATAAGTACATTCGATTCGTACGTTATTCATTATTACAGAACAAATGGTTAGTGTTTTTAATTGTTGTCTTGTGTTTCGTATATAAAAAAGCAACAAATGTAATACTGTTCAATGTAAACAAAAATCCATACATACGTCATTATGTCTTTATATAGCTAACACGTCATTCATGTGTTGATAGTTATTAATTTTCATATAATATTTACATGGATAGAAATTTTTTTAATACTATTGTAAAACTAATCGTCTCATAACTCTATCTAATGAGGATATTATATGGATGTTACGTTTAATATTAATGTTTTCATTTTCTTATTGTGCTCATTAGCAATGACTTTTCCATATTCTCAATCAGCTTTTTTCTATCTATTTTATAAAAAAAATAATATGTAATCATTATAAAATCTTTCATACACAAAGCATCAAGTGACAATGTAATTTTTTCTTTTCTAGCTAAAAACAAAAGCTGCGAAACAAAAAAAAACCTTGATCATTTCTTGATTTACTATTTGGACAAAAGAAACTTTACAAAATTGGTCAAGAAAGTATAAAAGGTAGAGTTAACAAGGGAGATATTTCAACTGATATTTTTTCTAAATATTTCACTACCCAGGCGTTTTCAGGCATTAAAAATGAGTAATTTTGGTCATGGTCCCAGCTGCGTCTATCCAAGTTTGACCTGACAGGACCCCTCCAAAGTTTAGATTTTTCATTGGATTTTGTGCGTGTTTTTTTCTCGATTGACTATAAGAAGTTCCGTTCTACCTTATCAATGTCGATTGAATTGAGAAAAATGGCCAAAATAGTTGACAATACTGACCAATTTTATTGACCAGACTGACCAAAAACTTGACAGGACTGACCAAAATACTTGACATGACAGACAAGAAATATTGAAATGACTGACTGAAAATATTGACAGGACGGACCAACAAACTTGAAATGACTGACCGAAACTGCTGACAGGACTGACCCAAAACATTGACCGGACTGACCAAAACTACTTAATATCACTGACCGAAATGGTCGCCAGGACTGACCAAAATCATTGACATAACCAAAAATGTCGACATGACTATCAAGCATGGTTAAAATGACTGACCAAAAAACTTGACAAGACTGACCAAAATTTTTCAAAATTCAAGCCCTTATAAATGCAGGTGTTATTAAACGTTCCAGAGCCAAAACATAAGTAAATTATTAGTGATATTTTAAATCAACTTGATTGAAATGAATTCCGAAGGACAATGAATGAATTAAACTCAAATTTTTATTTTGTTTTACTCAATGTGAAGAAACATTTAAATGAAGTCAACAGAAGAGCAAAAACGATTATAATTAGCAAACTTATTGAAAATAAGATTTTTTGTAAGAAAAAATTCAGAATTCAGATTTGTTGGGGGTATTTCATTTTTGTTGGGGGGTATTTCAGATTTTGTTGGGAAGTATACCCCCCATGGGGGTATGCTAAATGGGGGGTATTTGTGGCCCATCCCTAAATTATACATTTAAACCTCTACTCAAATTCCATATAGGCAGGCTCATCAAAATGTAAACGACAACTCAAAATCTACCTTTTCAAAACCTTACTGGTAAGTACCGATTATATTCGGGTGAAATGGTTTCAAGGAGACATTTGTGCTCAGTCCTGTCAACATTTTCGGTCAGTCGTGCCCATATTTTAGGTCAGTCGTGTCATTATTTTAAATACCATCAGAAGGGGCAAATTCGACCGCTGCATCTCGCGTTTTTAATGGGCTCCTGACTGAAAATGTTAGAAGTTTGAAACTTGAGTTAGCCACCACACATGAAAGGACATGTGTTAGGCTGCTGAAATCTTTTTATTTGAGGGATGTATGTATAAAGGCTCATGAGTATGAGATTGAAAAAAGCATGTCAAAAATGGCATTTTTGAACCCTGAAAAGCTTTGTCTGGATCAACGTGACCCCGCTTTTCAAATTCCTTAAAACTTTTCACAAAGTTTCTTCAAACATGTGTGAGGTTTTGTGCATAATCATTTTGGTGCGAATCTTCGCCCTGTCTTGTTTATTTATTTTTTGCAAAAGCTTACTGGAATTTGATAAAAATGGGGCGAATTCGACCGATCAGTTCATGCACGCAAATCATACTTTTTGCGTCAAATTTATTTTGGGTTCTTTTTTATTTCTTAAAGCATTAACTTAATGAGTTCAGTTAGGTTGGAAAATTGACTTGGCCACCGACGTCGTACAACTCTCATTTTACCCAAATATCAATGAAAATACCCGTCCAAATATGGGAATTCAAGTTGACCGTGGGAAAAATCCAAACAAACCGCGAGGCCACACCATTTCCATTCTATTTTATTGCAATAGAACTAGAGAAAGATTTTTGACACATTTTAGTATAGTTTGACTGTTTGACTAGTTTTGTTACGTTTTAAGCCGACTTTTCTCCGAGCGGTCGAACTCGCCCCACAAAACACGTTGGCTCGTGTTCAACCATGTGTGACAATTTTCAAAAACGTTTGGTCAGGAATTAATAGCAAATGGTTGCATCATCTGCGTGAAAATTTTCAATTAAAAATTCGGAAGGGGAAAGACGTTACGCGAGTTCAAAGTCCGAAAAATTCAAAACTCGGTCGAACTCGCCCCTTCTGACGGTACTTCAGTTGTGTCATTATTTTCGGCCAAACATGTCAAGTTTGGGGTTAATCATTTCAATATTTTCAGTCAGTCATGTCAAGTAATTTGGTCAGTCCTGTCAAGTTTTTGGTCAGTCATGTCAAGTATTTTGGTCAGTCCTGTCAAGGTTTTGGTCAGTCTGGTCAATAAAATTGGTCAGTATTGTCAACTATTTTGGCCATTATTCTCAATTCAATCGACATTTATAAGGTAGAACGGAACTTCTTATAGTCAATCGAGAAAAAAACACGCACAAAATCCAATGAAAAATCTAAACTTTGGAGGGGTCCTGTCAGGTCAAACTTGGATAGACGCAGCTGGGACCATGACCAAAATTACTCATTTTTAATGCCTGACAACGCCTGGGTAGTGAAAATATTTAGAAAAAATATCAGTTGAAATATCTCCCTTGTAAGATGCAAACGAATCTCTTTAAATAACTGAAAAATTGAAAGGAATCGTGAACGAATGTCATTTTAGGTAAAGCGTCATCTTCAAAAAGGAAAGGTTATTAGTAAATTAAAGTAAATTAAAAAATTAATTACATATTATAATTACGGGACAAACGTAAATCGTATAGTGTGTATTATTCAGTTTTAAAAAAGTGGTTGAATGAAAATGTGTCAATCTCATAAAGCCCACATGAAAAGAATACACTGAATGCATTACATTTACGGATTTACAATGTTAAAGTTTGCTCAGGAATGAAATGCCAAATTTTTCAAAGTGAATCAAAAAAATATATTTAGAAAAATATATTATAATAGTGATAATAATAATAAATTAAATGTAAAAAATTATTGTACTAGTTGAAGATGACGTGAAGGCTGTGTAATCGAAATGAACTAAGTATTGAAATGAGGGGTACGAAAGGGATGTATAGAAAAATAAGTACGCGACGTGAATATCCTTAATTTTAAATTGATTCTAAAAAAAAGTATTTTGTATATGTTTTATGAATTATAGCGGAATTTCAATCATTACAAAGCCTAATTTATCAAATATATATGTAATCTGTACTGAAAAATATACAAAAGAAATTCATGTGGAAACGAAAATGAAATTTGAAATTTTTCAGTGATTGCTTGAAAGGAAAAAGAAAGCTAACAAAAAAGAGAAAATTGCAAACTCACATGATTTTCTTCATTCAATTTATACTCTATTGCTTTCTCTATATATTTGTGTATTCTTGATTGTACCTTCTGTATTAAATATTAATGACTATTAATTATTGAATAATATTATTATATTATTATATTTCTAAATTTGTGAACGTACTAAACAACTTTTTCAGATCAAAGTCGTAAACTTATCGCTACCTTTGATACACTACTCGTAAATGATTACTGTAAATTACAGTCTGTAATTTTAGTACATACATCTTTATTTCAAGTATATATAGACGTGGTAAAAATTGTGGTTTTCGTGTCACTGTGTTATTGTCGTTTGTGGCCGTAGAGTGTAGAGTAAAAAAATGCATGTAGACACATTTTCTTAATTTAGACTGTGTAGGCAGTGCAGTTTTAGACTGTACTTTGTGATTTGTGAGTTAGGATTATGGAATGCGCACACACGTATCGTGTCGGAGATTGTTTACATTTACCTTTCATCGGAAGAGAGAGAGATGAAAGGATTACAGAACTACATATGAATACACCTTTTTATCTTCTTCATTTTGAAGATATGGAACAATCTCCACATGCACATGTGTAGTCATAATGTGCTTCAGCTTTTCGGCTTTCTTTGTCGTTTTCTTAACTTGTACACCTAAACTACTTACATATATATGTAATATGTATATATATAAAAAAAAGCTTGTCTTGTCCACGTAACTCTGTTGTAAAAAAATGAAGCTAACTTGACTGTAGTAATTAATATCATGTTATACATAAAAAATATGCACGTGCAAACAAGTCTAAGATTAACAATTATTATTCAGTTACATGTTGTACAAATAGATATAGAATTTAAATTACAACACGATTACGAAAATAAGGCGTACACACTATACGAGAAATGACATGATAACGATGATATGAATTCAACATCCAGTATGAAAAAATATTAACATTATTAAAATAAAAAATAACGAACTAATTAAATAAAATAAAATAATAATAATAAATTACTATGCTAGACTATTTAATAATGAATATGAAAAATTGCACATACATACATAAATGTCGCGCTTTTCTCTAGACGTTTCAGATTGCAATTAATTACTAATTATTATAATTATTATACACATACAATTACATTATACATGAATATACATACAGTACATACGTGCGTAATTAAATTATTATTATTGTAATTTGTAGTTGGGTCAATGTGAGTCAGTTCAGCTAATTGGCTAATAAAACCTACAAAATGTAAATCCGACTGTTTTCCCCATATATTTTCTTTTCACCTCACACATTGTCAAATATTCACATTTTACATCGGCAAAATAATTAATAATTATATATGCATTCAATCCTTCAACGTTAAGAACCAAGTGGAAAAGTATTTATTTATTTATTTATTTTTGTTTGCTTTTATTTTCACTCGATCAGAAAAGTCATAAAATTATTGTTCATCATGAAATGAAGTAAGTACAAGAAATGTTTCAAAGACAATCATAATATATGAAATATCGTAATTCTATACTCGTATAATACATTCGTTTTTGTCATTAATCAACTATATACATAATGCAAAAAGTGTAGATAATTTCCGTTGAGCATCAAATATATTCATACACTATTTAAATACATGATAACATATTAATAAATGTGTATTACAAATGATCAAAAGTTTTGATTCAAAACTGATTTGATTTTCTTCTTAGCTCAGCTCAGTTTTCGTAAAAAAATTCATCAATTTTTTTTTTTTATGGTATCATTTTTACATATAGTAATATTTCCTTAATTTACTTGCACATCTGAATGAATTATATGCCATTGATTTAATGTATTCCATTGTAATAAGAGTAGAGATATTTTTAATATACTAGAAACGGGAGGGAAAGTATGGAGATGCAGAGAGACTATCGGCATTTTTTTTTGTGTTATTATTATTATAGATTTGTTGACATAAAATGGGACTAGACTACTATATATAGACTTATTTATAGAGAGTTAATGGAGGTAATGAGATGGTGAAAAGGAGGATTTTTATTCACGATTCTTCTCAAATGGTTATCTGTATGTAAAGACACATTTAGTAAATATAGAGTGTACATATAGAGATGGAAAATTTCTACAAAGAGTATCAAGTTTGAAGGAACTGAAACAGAATATTTTGTATTTAAATATACTGATTCGAGTTGAAGGTGCTTTTAGTTGAGACGGAAACTCAAGTTTGAAGATAGAGAGAGAGAGAGAGAGATATGTAAATAGATATAAAGAGTGTGTTTGTTTTGTATTTGTGTTTGTGTGGGAATGGTGCAAAATGAAAGTAGATAATTTTTTCACCATAATGAGCATCTTTGAGTAGGGCTCATGGGAGAACCCAAAGGACACTGGAAGGCTCTAGAGAATTCTGGAATGTTCATCAGCATACCATTGATCCTGTTTAGAATTTTTTTGGGGTGCAAAAACAGCTCGTTAGATAATTCTTTTAATTTTATATTTGATACAGACGTCGAGTTTTAAAAAGTGAAAGTTGGTGAAAGTCACCTTTCTGGATGTGGAGTGTGTTCATCAATCTCCAAAAGAACGACATAACCCATGGGACTGATATTTGCACAGTAGGCCTGTTTAATTTGAACACACCAAACATGAATATGAATCAATTTATTTGTTAATTTATGGGAGAAACAAAGAGAAATTTTGTTGGCAGTTGTCATTTCAATCCCAGGACCACGTACGTGAATATATTCATGTATGTAAATTATGAATAATTGCATCCAAATCAATGCATGTACACTGTACACAGCCGTATTTCTCATTATAAAATAGAATTTGGCGATGACAGCTGTCATCAATATCATTCAATTTGCTTCAAAACAAATTCTCACCTGAGCAACAGAAAGGAAAAATATTTGTGAAAGAGTTGAATTCAATCCGGGCAATTTCAATTCAGCCTCTCTTAGCTCATCAGTACTTAACGAATCTCTGTAATTAATGTAGGCGTTCAAAGCCACTTGAAGTCCAGCTATAGAAAGAACAAATATGAAGAGACGCATTTAAATTAAAGGCTATATACTTTCACTTTCCCCTGTAGGTTAGAGAATGTATAGGCAAAATTCTTTACCTATATCTGCCATATTCTCATTTTGTGTCAGGTTCCCGTCCACCTAAAGTTAAACAAAAACCACATCAGATGAAAATTTCCTAGAAGAAAAGTTTTTTCCCTTTTCAGCAGACACAGATGCAATTTGAGTACAGTAAACGGCAAACCCTAAATATTTTGCAGCAAAACTTTACGATTGCCAACTTTCCCCTATAATTTTATCAAAAATTAATTTCTAGTTTGTCGTCCTTTTCTGTGCATCCCAGAGTTGGAATTATTCATTTCCAAATCCATTATTAGCCTACAGTAGGGATCAATGACCCTTCACCTAGAAATCCGTGAAATACCGAAAACTTTTCCTCCGATAATCTCTCAATGTTAATGCCTTGCATACAGTTTATTTGGAATATCTGATCCTCAACAAAATGGTAAAATATTTCATTTGATTTGATTTCATGTAGTACACACATTACTGGACCCAAAATAGGATTTATGTACACATATACATTCTATAAGGCTGTGACTCTCATGTTCACAATTTCGAGAATTCTAAACCTAATTAATTAAACAATACATACTTAGATGATTTTTTAAAAACTGAAAATTGAGAGAGAACAGAGAGTTTGGAGATTATATTAATCCATTACATAGGATTTTATTTTTATATAGGATTTATAATTTGTTATGAAAACGTTGCGGGCTCACGTAACCTAATTAAATGGTATTCGCACAAACAAGGTTTTGCATTTGCATTCATAACATTCATCTCATCTTTCATTGGCCGGATTTCCTCCATTGTAATTGCAGAAAATGTACGAGTATATATACCTAATAAAATGAGAATGCAGGAGCCATTGTGGCGTGGCAGCCCACTAATTAGTCTCTCACCTGCAACTCGACGTGGGTTTGGTAGAAAGGAAGAAGTTTACGGAAGTTGTCCGAATATTGTTTGGCCACGCACATACTCTTCTCACGTAAGAAACCTCTCGAGTCTGACACCCATTCTTGTAATTTCCCGTCTGCGTCAAAGTCACTTCCTGTACATTCAATCCAATACTTTTAATTCCCCCTCATTCAGATATATAAATATAAATACATACAGAAATGCACGTACAATCCACATTTCCAAATTCCAAATGCTCCCGTCACCTCCCAATCTTATATCGTATGTACCACATTCACATTTTGTCAATGGTAAATTTCTGACCGAAATACAAAAGGAAAGTAAAAGAAAATTCTTTCTTTTACCGTATCTACATATATACTTTTCATGACGAAATATTAAAACCAAAACAATACTTTGCTGTCATTCCTGGATATATGTGTGTGTAAATCCTTGGAACAGGTGAAAATTGTACGCTTCATAATCTTCGGGGACAATTTAAGCATATGTTCTGAGAAATTGTCAAAGAGTTAAAAATACGAACCTGAGCCATCAAGAGCGTGTAGTGCTTCATGTGCTATTGTCAAAGCAATGGTGGCATAGTTGATATATTTCGGAGCACCCAAAGAGTACTGTGGTGAAGTGAGAAAAGCCAGAGGAATCACTATAGAAATCATATACCGAAATAATGAACCATTTATTTGAGGTCACATTTTCCTTCATCCATTTCGACCATGGAGCTTTTTTTTACAGGATATACGAAAGAGAAATTTTAATTGTCTTGTAATTATAATTGTTGAAAATATGTGAGTGGGCGATTGTATATAATATATATTATATATATTGCTCCAACTATTAGCAAACTGGAGACTATAAATTATTTTGGTTGAGTTGGTGGTTCACTTTCATTCCTTGTTGTAATTCAAATATTTATAGCGTTGAAACCGTGCTGATTGCTCCTCATTATTCATAAATACAAAGAGTCACTCTACAAAGCCTTGCACTACACGAGAACTCGTGTCCTTTTGTGTTACTGTAAAAAGAAAACTTACCAATACTGTTGAATTGCTGAATGTAGAAGGCATTTACAACAAATGGGAAGGTTACGAAAGCCCATCTAAATATCAAAGGGATTTGAACCAAGTTTTATATATATTTACATTCTTATGTAGATTTCCAGTACATATTTTTTTAGATCTGAGAACGACAGGAAATATTTTACTGTTTCAAAAAAAAAAATACAAACTGGAATCCCTTCATCAATAAACATGTGTTCATTCTTAGAAAATACTGAAACCTCTCAAGATATACAATAAATAATAAAGTTGAATGTACATATTATATATAGAGGAGGAGGAAAAAAAAATCAGAGAATCCGAAATGATCGTAAATTCCAAACTACAAATATTTTAGTCGGTATACAGTTTTTTTCTATTCGTGTCTCCAGGAAAAAAATGGAGAGACTCGTTGAGTACTGGATTTCTAAGAAAAAGGCAAGTTTGGAATCTGGAAATCTGAGAACTAGAACTAACATATAGATTACATGGCCGTTGGCTTTTGGCAAATAGAAGATGGTCTATTTGAGCGTGTACGTGAACATTTCAAGAATTTCAGAAGCGTACAAAAGTTGGAATTCATATTGACCTCCATACTCCAAACTCTGTATGTCTTGAATGTCTACATACACAAATATAGTCTAGATTCTAGATCGTCAGGACCTACACTGTATACACTGGAAGAATCTCAACAGCTTAAGGCTAAGAAAAAAAAAAACTTTCGTTGATTAGGTTACTACTGGAAATGATAAGAATCCATGGTTGTCGGTTTGAGAGAGAATGGGAAAGAAAGATTAATATTTGATTTCATATCTTACGTCACTCGGTCCTCATCAACTTCGGCTCGAAATAGTCTGTACAGATGCTCACGGAATATTTTGTAGACAAGGCGAATATTTGCTAGGAAATCACCTGGATCTATCTGAATCTATATTTTTTTTCAATGTTCATCAAAATCATCATCAAATCAAATAATACATTTTCTACAGATACATCACGACTACAATCCCAATTTATTTTTATTTTCAATTACCAACCATTCCCCATCCCGTTTCTCTCTCTCTCTTCTCTCTCTCTCTTCTCTCTCTCTCTCTTCAAGGTAATAAAGTGAAAAGACATCACAGGGTAATAAACAATAAAATGGTACAAATAGAGCGGAGACTGGATAATAAAACGAGGATAAAAAAGGTAAAATAATACAAATGGAGACATTTCCAAGACTTAGTTTTCGTTATCGTCGTTTGTAAATTGTAAATAAAAATTCCAAATACTGACCATGAACGAACTTTTCCCCTCTTTTTTTCTTCAAGGCTCAATTCACTGTAAGGTTCTTCCTCTTTACAGCCATTGTACAGGTTCATAAAACACCGTTCACATCACAAGAGATTGAGGATAAAAAAAAGTGTCCTTCCCTTTCATCTGTTATATACTTTTACCTACTTTCCCATTGTAAATTTCCTATAGATCTCCAAGAAGCGAGCTACAAGTTTTCGCACGGTTTGTCCTCCTGTAACTTTTCTAATTACGTATTAAATAAGACAAATATCTCATTTTCTTGGGGGTTCATAAACAAGTTCCAGCGTGTGAGAACTGTTACATCTTGATAAATAATACACTTATTGTTCGTCTTGTTGTGTCAGCTGTACACAATGACTATTATAATTCCTTCCCCACTGACAATATATGGTGAACTATATTTATATGGATACATGGGAACAGGAACATCCAGTTGATAGTCTTCATCTCCATTTCGTATTCTAAACTGTGGACGATATAAAGTCAATTCAGAGACGAGTTACCTGAAAATCCTCTATACAACTCGTCTGTACATGATCCAAATTTTATGTGGATGCAGTCTTTATGTATGACTTTGTGCATGATTTGCATACATTTGTAAATCATAGCACAATATTATAAAGACAAAGA
This sequence comes from Gisinianus flammeolus, assembly GCA_034699125.1. Lineage (NCBI taxonomy): Eukaryota > Metazoa > Arthropoda > Collembola > Symphypleona > Katiannidae > Gisinianus > Gisinianus flammeolus. Next base: position 21,489 of record JAIUND010001457.1, on the reverse strand, counting down.
AATGGAGACGGGATAAGGAGTGGGGCAGAGAGAGAGAGAGAGAGAGAGAAGAGGAAGAAGAGGCGGTAGAGAATATACAGACAGATAGATGATAGTGAGTATTATTATATCTTAGGGCTATTACGTACGCCTTTGATTGAGTCATCCAAGTAATCCTCTCGAAAGTAAAAGGAAGGAGCTAGGAAATTCCCTTTTAGAGTCTCTATCTTGCGTATAGCATTCAATCTTGCATTCTTTTCCAGCCACGTCGATCGATTCAGAAACGACTTCAAAGAGTCTTTCACGTTCTCAAATATCTCTTCCACCTAGACAAACGAGTCCGAGTCCAGACACACACACACAAAAAAAAAAATATATATATATACACACACCTAAAATGCACCACCAGTTTTATTTTTTCAGTTACTCTTTTTGCAGTCAGTCACACTCTCTACTTCATTGCACAATTCAAACGTATGGAAATCCTTACTCACGCACGCACACACAACTGAATTTATTTTATTTCATACTCACGATCAGACCACATATACGTACAGATAGTCAAGAGTATGGGAATGGGAGGGAGAAATACACGCAACCACAACCTCATCAACCTCCATCAACTTTATTAGTATTTCCATTTCAACTTTCTTACTTTCTCCGTGTCTATCTATCTCTCGTGCATGTGTATTATATCATATCTTCCTCTTCTTCTTTCCTTACGATTCGTCTCCTTTATCTCGTTTCCTTTCCCTAATATTTTCTTTTCTCTCTTTTCATTTCTTTCTTCCACTTTTTTTCTATTCTACTCAGAGACTGTCCCTATCAACTCTCTTCACAATACTCCAAATGATCTCATCCATTCATCTGCCTCTTGTTCTCTTGTACTCCATACATACAGTTTGTAGCCATCATTTTTTCATTGCCAGTGGTTCAACATTTTAAGTAGTACAATAGAATGAGAGAAAGATTCATCCTTTTTTCCCCCTCCTAGTCTCACTTTCACTTTTCACTTCATTTTCACTTCATTTAACTTCAACCATGAATGATGGAGCCAGAAAGTATAGTGTCTGCATGATACCACAATATAAGCACCATGTTTTTTATATATGATCTCTCGCTTTCTCCTATTCTTTTCACATTTAATATATTCTTTTACTTCTATACTGCTTGCCTATTCCATTCAAGTTACATTCGTACATCACACCGCAGCACACACCTCCTCTTTCTGAGGGAGCAATTTCATCCGGATGTGGCTCATTATCTGTCCTTAACGTTCTATTATCTATCATTTTCCAGTAGGTTAGACTCTTTTCTTAACATTTACCATTTAGGCCACTTTCACTTTCCTTTCTAGGAATAATAAAGATAATTTCCTCCTTTTGTATAGCATAATATTTCAATTTACGTACATAACCTTTCTTCTCTCCTCCTCAGACTTGTTCATTCTTGCACATATGCAGGTGGAGATATTTTTCAAAAGTACTCACTATCTTCCTAATTAATTCCTTTTATACATAAAAGTCTGCGAAATGAATATTAATAATTTGGAAAAAACATTTTTGTTAAGAGAAAAGTCATTAGCAGGACATTTTTCATTTAAATTAAAATAATTCAATTTCATTCTATTTTGACATCTATCATTTTACGGATTCCACTGTAGAGGAAGAGAGAAAGAGAAAATTCCGACGGACAGTTTATGTATGAGATGGAAGGAAAGAAAGTGGAAAGAAAAAATGGGAAGGATCATTAGTGACTCAAAAGAGGAATTGGTCCAGACTAGACTTAGTTGTTTCTTGTAGAGTTTTGATCGCTGTCACATGAGACCCAAAAATGTGACATTTGACATATAGTGAGACAGAGACGGAGACAGAGACAGTGCTACAGCCCAGACACATGTGATATCTACCTAAAGTCATATTGCCATATTGCAGTTTGCAAAAAGTTTTTTGGAATGCTTTCCAATTTTTCCAGGGTAATTGGTAATAAGCCGAGACAGGCAGAAAATGAAAACACTGGAGAGCTGGAGATTGCAGATGCAGTAGCATAAAAATGGAAAACTCTATACATGCAAATGCAAATGATGAAGCTGCATCCATTCTTTTCTTTATTTTTTACTGTATACTTTCCTCACACTGCTGCATGTCTCTATAGTTTTCTAGTTCTCCTCGTTTTCTTGAGGAAATGTTGCACGTTGTGCATTGGGATCGTCATAGTCATGGGTTGGTTGTTGTTGTATATTAGTACGTGTTTGGTATTGTGCACAAAATACAACGGCACAAGATAAAGGAGGAGGAGGAGGAGACAGAGAGCCCATGAATTATTCTGACCATGTTTTCAAATTACAAAAAGTCAGGCAAGAAGAAAATTCAACAGGCTTTTAAAATATTACATTGCACACCCAAATTATATTTATATTTGTGAGTGTATGGGGGAGACTGGGAAATAGAAATTTGAGAAATGTTCCTCAAATGTCTAATGGTTATGAATAGCTGCAGTATCATATTTTGCCAAATTCCATTTCCCTCTCTCTCTCTCTCTCTCTCTCTCTCTCTCTCCCTCTCTCTATTTTCTCTTTCTTTTCCTATGTCATATAGTTTACACTTTCTCTTTTCCCTTTTCCCTTTTCACGTAAAGTTGGCATAGTTTTTTTTCCCTTTCCACAGTTCTCTTTTGGCTCTCTTCACTTTTGTTTTTGCATCTGGCATAATTTTATTCAAACAACACAGAATAGAAAATACAAGCATGACAGCATCAAAGTCGTAATCTTGGAATGGAAATCTAGATCCAGACAAAATTTTGGAACCTTGACAGTTCGTTCATTATCACAGCAGCCACGACTCCAGACAACGTACATGCTGTGCATCCCGTAATCACACCATATGATATGACTTGGACAAGATGAGAAACCAAAAGGTAGGTTAGGTTATCATCACGAAAAAATTGAGGATTTCTCCCGTCTTTTGTGTTGTGTGTGTGTAGATATTCTAGCAAAGAATTTCTCAGGCTTTCCAGGATTCTTCTTCCTTTGTTGGTCACAAGAGAAAAGAAGTATGATGGAATATTACCAGAATTACACACACACACACACACAAAATGTCGCATGCTGTGACTTGCACAATGAAGATGAAAATGGACTGACGTTCTACTCGAGCTGTATATTGTATATATGGAGAAAATTTGAGCATCTCTAAATCAGATGGACGGAAATGATGGTGAATAGGAGAGCGGTACATGGCAAATATTTGTAAAATCATTTGGTTTTGTATGGTGTACACACATAAGTGGGGAAAGTTTGAAAAAAAAGAAGATTTACATAGCAAATGCTAAAAACAAATGTTGAAAACTTGAGGGTTGTAAGTGTAGTAAGTGTAGTAAGTGTAACTACTCACGTCTGTCCGGACTCGTTTCAAGTAGACGGGATCAAAAGATCGAAGGTACAAGCTCGATAGTTCCATGGCGAATACAGATTTGGTAGAATGAACGCAGAATTTCCATCGAGGTTCATCTCCCATCAGTCTCCCATTATCAGGTTTTGGAGTGCTACTGGACGACGAGGAGGAGGATGAAGATGAGGAGGCAGATTCGGATTTTCCTGGCTTGTCCATTAAATCAGTCAGCATGTCCCTCACGTACACCATTAGCATCGCATTGTACAAGAGTCTGCTCACACAGTCAACGTCACAATCAAACACACAAACATAACGAGAGTCACATCAATAATGCACAATACATATCCATTATTTCACTGGAGTACCAAAACCAATTTTCTCTCGCACTCTCTCTCTCTCTTTGCCTCTAATTCACTTGTAAATTTATAATGTTCTCTCAAGTTTAACTTTCCACTTTGTCAATCCACAACCCATTCACAATACATAAAAAAAAATAATGTGTCACAGTGCCCACACGCACTGATTTTTTTATTTCTTATTTCTTCCAGCGGTTTTGTCCAAAGTGAGTTCACATTTTTATCCACAAAAAACTCGTATAAAGAAGTTTGGAAATTCAAAAAAAAAGAAAACAAAGAAGACTAAAAAATGGATGATGGAAAAGGAGGAGAAGAAGAAGAAAAAAGTCGTGGAGTCGGGCTGTCAAGGATTTAGAAGCTATTAGGCTGGGGAAAGGACGTGTCTGAGCTTAAGTGTCAACTTCAAAGTATTCTGCAGGAGAACAACACATTCCCCCCCCCCATCCGTTTTTCCCCCCTCTTCGATTTCTCATTTCCTTTTGTTGTTCCTTCATCGTCTTTACCCTTGTGCTTTGTTGCACCTTATTACTATGCATGAGGAGAAAGTATAGTTGAGTGAGACAAGGATAGAAAGTATATATAGGGACAGAAAATGTCTTGAGATTTTACATTTTCTATTCGTATGCAAATATTTGAACGTGTACAGTTTCTGTTACCCTACATTTTCCAGTGCCAAGTCCCAAGTCCTTTTTTATAGTTTTATCATATAAGCATGGACATTTATAATGATGTCGGTTGGGCTCTGGCACTTTGTGCCGACTGCCTCCACGGATTTGTATGTGTTACTTGTCAAAAACTCTGTTGTCGTCATCGTCAAAGTGTGAGCGAGAATGAGAGTGTGGAAGGGAGAGTGAGTCAAATAATGTGTATGGGGTAAAGGAATGCTTTTACCTTTTATTGGTGAATTGAATGTAGGTGAAGAGTCTTCTTAGATAATCTGGATAAGGAACGTAAACAGTGCCGGCCACATCCTTCCAATTTACAGCATCTCGGTCGAATGTGTAGTCATCCCCGCTGTTCCCTCGAACGAGACTCCCCAACAAATGCTTCCAATCAATTGGACCAAACTGAGACTCGAGCGAATCGATTGTGTACTTGTTGTAAACGAGATTTTGCTGCTTCCAAAATTTACGAGTCCTCTGTGATGGCAGAAACTATACACACAGGGACGACAAGGAAAACACACATGAAAAACATGTTTACAAAATCCAATGAGTCTCGCGCGGCGCGCACACATACACACACAAACTTTTCTCACTTTCATCTATTTTGATCTTTGTGTGGTGTTCCATCCCAAAATCATCAAGACGAACTTGGCAAATAGCATGACAATTTTTTTACTCTCATTTAAAAAAAAAACTAAAGAATTGTTTCGAAAAAAATATTTTTTTCCCCTCCTTCTAACCAGAGTGAAAGAGGTTTACAGCTCAAAGTTTTATGTGACAGCTATAATTCAAACATTGCATTTATTTTATATCTCACTCTTAATCTGGATTTTATATCTGCAAGTGTAAATCTAGTCAAAGTGGGTTTTTGGTCTCCGACTCTCCGACCGAGATTCGACTGTCGGATTCGGATTTACAACTATCGTATCGTATGGATCATGCTTGAACGGTGAGTGGAGGGGTTTTGATGCTCATCAGGATCGCAGTACACTTTACCTATACCTATACTCTTATCCCAATTCCTATACTATTTCTACTTTCCACAGCGGAAATTTCTTAATTTAAATGGAGCTGTTTGTTTGTGTTTGTTTAACTTTCACTCACTCCGTCGTCTCTTTTGTCTTTCTCTCTTTCTCTCTCTCTCTCTCTCTCTCTGCACAGAGGAAATGAGGACAAAGTGAAAACACACACACAAATTTGAATTATAAGCCATTTAATGTACAGTACTAACAAAGACTCGGCTCTTTCCTCAGCATTGAATTGCTCTTGAAACTTTTGGATGTGATCATTAAAGCAACACCAACTTAATCTGTACTCGAAATCTTGAGCAAGAAAAGGAGAGAGAGAGAGAGATTTGCTCTTCAGGTCGTCGTATGTGTGTGTGTGTGTGGGTTTGTCCTCATTCTCTGATGACTGCTCCACATCCAAATGCAGATAATTATTCAATGGTGAGTGCAATATATAGACCTGGAGCTGGGTAAAGGAAATTCTTTTAATTACAAAAGAAATCTCATGCGTATATATAGGTACATGTCCATGGAAACTCACTAAATACACACGGCTCAAAGTTTCTCTCTGTAAATCTTGGACATTGGAATTGCTCTGTATTTTTGGTGATAAACAACCGTTTTCACTCATATACAGTCCTCATTATTAAGAAAGGGACGGGAACACTGTAAATACATTTGAGTATTCGGGTTAAATAGGTACACGAAAAGGGGAAGAGAGAGAGAGGGAATTAAATGAGAGTCAGATTTCGAAATCAGAGCCTAACACACATTTTGTCACCAGAACAATCCACAATCCACCTCTCTGTTTTTGGTTTGGTTTGTATATTGTTTACTTGGGGTTTCCACAATCAGTGAAATAGTAACCGAATTTTGGCTTTGACTTTGGATTGTAGAATGCCTCCGGCATAAAAGTTCCAATTGAGACTCGAATCCACGAAATGAAAATGTCGTATATAATATATAATCTCAACCTCTTCGTCAGTCCAAATTCCGAATACCAAATGCCAAACGCCAAACGCCAAACGCCAAACGCCAAGTACTTCCTCTCCTGCTGTTTGTGAAGCTTCGAATTTAATTTGACTAAAAGCAATATCCAATTGTGAGCCTATTCTACATGCAGATATAATGGATTCGATACTGAAATGAGGAATCGCATGTAATTTTCCGAGGGGAAATATACCATAAAAATTACCATCAAATTTAATGCAGATTTAAAATTTGACAATGTATAAGAATCCTCATGTGAATTTCATGAAATTCATGGTGCCTTCCTTCCTATTTCCTATCTCTTTATGTGAATATAATACGGTGTGTTGGGAGTAGCCATGCATGAGGTTTTTATTTTATTTAGAAAACGGAAGTACCTGCCTTTTGAATGGTCGTAACTATGAGCGCTATATCATTGATGTCCGCGTTGCATTCTTCCTCCGAAACATTCATCATGTAACAAACTTTCCGGACCAAACTTTTTAATTGGTACATCTTTTTTGTCTCAACGTTATCCTGTGTGGAAGGAGAGAAAAAATAGACATTTCACCATAAATAACAAATGAATATACACATACAAATCAACTTTTTTCTCTCTTCAACTCCCAAATTGGCTCAATTATACTCAAACTGAAGTTGTCACAACTTTGAAGTATTTCATATCCAACCCATTAAATTCTTTTATCCATATCATATATCATATAAAAGAGAATTAAATTTTATCAACATGAAACTAATCGTAACCATGAAATTTCTAATTTAGAAACAAAAAGGAAAAAACAAAAACAGTACAATTCCAACAAAATTAAAGTTTGGAACAAAAATAGAAACAATTTCCTATAATAATGAAAATAAAAACAAAGGCGAGGTTCGAAAGGTTAGAAAGTTTCCAACATTTCTTTCTTTTTATGCAGTTGGGCTCCTACACATAATGTTTCATAATTTATCAAGAAGGTAACTTTTCAAGAATCCTAATTATACATCCTTCAATTTCTTTTCATTTTTTTTTGCTGTAGACTTAACTTCTTTTCTTTCCTTGACGAAACAACTTATTAGCAAATACAAGTTGAAGTTTTGCCTCTGGAGATTTTATTTTTATCCGTATTATGAAAAGAGAGAGATTCTAATTTCCTGGCTCATACTATATAAAGCAAAGAATTTAGATGGGAGGAAAAGAAAAAGAATTTTTCAAATGAGAAGGAGTTCACAGTCTAATTCTATACATTTCTATAGGGCTTTTTCATCATACGAATCTGAATAACTTAGTACAGATATTATTAAAAAATTCTAGTCAAAATGTTCATGATACAGATATTCCTCAAAACTAAAATACACATATTGTGTAGCTGGAGAAAGTAGAAATAGAAATATACGACGAAGGCATTCAGTATGTGCTTCAACTTTACGTTTTCCATATATATTTTATTACTGTCGCATTGCCTCATATTATATGGTTTTTCCTTTCTCTCTTTTTACTCATTTCTCACGAGAATAAATACCTCAAAGGATTATCAAAAAAAAACAAAAAAAAAAACTCAAGTTGACTCCAGTCTAGAGTTTCTCTAACATTAACTCGTGCTTGAGTATGTGCTTGAATTTGAGTATCGGACAAAAATAAACTTCTTTAGACCTTCCTTCATTCATGAGAGGACTTTGGAGGAAGGAAAAATAATTCACGTGACATATCTTAAGGGAAAGAATTTTAAGGGGTAAAAATCAACTCCTCCGCAAACTCACCGTAATCATTCTGTAGATGAACTGCCGATCCACAATGGCCTTCCCATTTGTAACATTCACATGAGAATTGTACAGTTTAAAATTAGGAGAGTCCGTGTCTTCATTTAATTTGTATCGGTGTAGAGAAGTCTCCATTTGCTAAAAATTATCATCATCATCATCAATTATGATTACGAGTTTTTTCTTTCTGTATTAGAAAATTATATAAATCACCCGAGTTTTATATTTAGATTTAGATTTAGAATGGGATTTTTCATTTGGTACGGACTATAGAAAAAAATCCTTTTCATTCATTGAACATTTGAAATTTTTTGAATGACGTAAATATTTGTTGGAAATATTTGTAGAAAGGAGATGAAATAGAAAAAGAGAGAGAGAGAGAGAAAAATTAGCATACAAATAGAAAGTCTTGATCCTGAGCTGGAGATGAATGGAAAAGGTTGGGCACGAGACTTGTGGGTCGAGGCAATTCAACGATTAAAGCAAACCTGGATCGGTTCTTGGCATCAATATCCAGTGTAATATCAAAGAGTGGAGCTGCATTCAGCCGAAGGAATTTCAGAGTCACATTGGTCAAATCGAATGAGGCTTCCGACCACGTCTCACTCCATTGATAACCACCCAAGGAGCTCAACAACTCAGCAACTGAATCCCACACACACAAACACACACAGGCACACACATAAAAACCAAAATTTAATTTGAGTATTCCATTCGTCTTCTTCCTCCGTTCCCCACTCTTTCACTTTCCCTTTCTCAATGTCCAATACATATTGCACAGTGTGTGCTTTTTTTATACAGACGTACATACTTGAAATGCATTAAAAAATTCTCTCTCTCTACGCCAGCTCTATACCGAGCACTTGAATTGAATGCTCTCTCAACTCTGAACATTTGATCTCGGATCAACTCCTATGTACATACATAGAAAAACTGTCAATCTAAAAATACATTTGTTTGTCATGTCCTCACTCAGAAAAAAATTGACAACAACTCATTTCCAGCAGTTTCCTCAACATTTTTCCATGGAAAAACGTAATGTAAACATGTGTAACTCGATACAATAAGAAAAACTTTCACTTTTCCCCTTTCGCTTCATTTTGTATTTTTTAGTTCGATAAAAAAACTGGTCCCCAAGAAAAAAAAGAAAAAAAGACTTACTCTCACGTCTCATAAAAAAACTAAACGATTCCAATGACATATGACAGTGAAATGTAGAAGCATATCCCTTTACTCAGTCGTATGTAGACAAATGTGCAGATTTTTATCATTACAATTTCCGTACATAAAATATGTACATAAACCGTAAACTTCTTTTAGTCGTATATCAAGGTTTGCAAAGATATATATGTGATATGTAGTAGAAAAAAAAGAATATGTATATTTGTATAGGTATGAGAGATGTAAAAAAAATAATGGTGGGAGTCGAGAAGGAAACAAGAAGACTTTCGCTGGGAAAACACTAAAAAAAAACCGAAACCGAAAACTTTCTCTTTATTTGACTAACGTTTTCCCTTCCAACTGGAATATCGTGGTGGAAAACATTGAAGGATGAAACATACACGGTCTAAGATAAAGTATCAGTACAAGAGAAGAGGAAAGCATACATAGAATGAGAATGGGAAACGGGAAGCGAGTACTCAATATACATATAAATATTTGCATGTAGAATCGGAGGAGAGATGTTTATGCATATGCAGACACAAGAGACAAGAAGAAGACTCTCTCTCTCTAATGGTATAACAAACTTACTCAAAAGATTTTCATCTGGATCGACAAAGTTGAGACAACTATGATAGAAAGCCTTGATGTTCTCTTCTATATTGTACTCTTTCCCTCCGGCATTCTCCATGTCCTCGTCAATTTCCTTATTTGGCACTTCCAAAAGATCTGCACACACACATATATACAAGAAATAAAATCCCCACAATTCAATTTTGCACTTAAACTGAGCGTCTTTTTTTTTAATTTTTTTTATCATTCCCTTCCTTTCACCTGCGTCTTTCCCTACTCGTTTCATCTGTCATCACGAGAGACAGATGTTTGTGCATCTCAATCGATGACAGCATTATTACAATGACCATTTACAATGGTCAATGTAAACAATGTAAACAATGTAAACAAAATAGACGGTGGAAATATGAAAGGAATTGGAAGAAATATAGGTCAAACTGAAATGGAAGGTATATCTTATATATATAAGATGCATGAACGAGGAAAGTTTGCAAGAATTTCTACACGTTTTCACTAGTGATGGGGAAAGAAATAGGTAAAATGGAAATGGATATGGATTACGAGTATGAGGAGGTTCTGTGTACGTACATACATAAGATATATAGGAAGTGAATGAGAGAAAGAAAGAAAGAGGAAGAGAAAAGAGAGAGAACTCACTCTTGATGTGAATATCCACACGATCTTTGATCATATTAATATTGGCAGCATGAAGGAGTTGTTCAGTCGTGATGGGATTTTCTTCTTGCCATCTCGAACAAGCAAAATGATAAAAATCATGACATGGATCCGCTCCGAAATTCCCAGCTGCAAGAGCACGAAAGGAAATCTCTACACATTCCTTCGAGTCACAAACCCCCAAGAAATTGGAAAGGGAAGAGTCTGAATTCCAACCCTGCCAAACACATATATAAGATATATATAATATTATAAATATTTTGAACATTTATCATCTTGGAGAGTCTCCGCCAGTCCCCAGTCCCACACTTTACATACAAATACAAATCCATCACCTTCACTTCATCTTCCTCATAAAAATGTAATTTTGATGGACATTGTACACTCATTTGCCATTTGCCATTTGATGTTTGACGTTTGCCGTTTGCCGTTTGCCGTTTCACATTTCACAAGTGAACGTTTGTTTGTTTACGACAACTCAATTGGTGAAAATTGATGAAAATTGAAAAAGGCGAGAAAATAAAAAATCCAATTCTACAAGTGAACTTACGGAATTGAGAAAAGGGAGACCCGAGACAGCAAGGAAAGTGAGGAGGCCGAAAGAGAAGATGGCAAGAAGGATGACACAAAGTGTTAAAGTCTTCTCCCTACCGGTACATTTATTTGGGCCAACAATACTCCCACCGCTCCCACGTCGTCCGGTTGCTCCGTCCACTTCATGGTGATGATGATGATGATGAACCACGACAGATTTCTTTGGATAACTCTCCCCACCCTCACCACTCATATTCTCTATATTTATTCCTTTCCCAAAGCACACTCACTCACACACCACGACGTTCGTTACGTTCGTTCGTTTGTTCGTACACGACCTTTCCCCTTTGAATCCTCCACACCAACTAAAAGAAAGCAATAGAACAAACTCAAGTCGAAACCCTCCGCATCTCTTGACTATTTTCTATGAGGAGATAAAACGAAATATATATCGTACAAATACATTTCTCTCTTGTATTTTCCTTTGACTGTGTGGAATCCATAATCTACAGGAGAAATGTCTCTACGACTACATATGTACACAATACAAATATGTCGTATGTACAAAAATACACAGATATGGATTGTACAGAATTTTTTGATAGGTTAAACCCCAGATTTAAACAGAGTGTTTAAACAATGGTACAGGGAAGAGGGAAATGAGTATAAAATAAAGGGAAAAGGAGTCTCAAGTACAAAGTACAACTTACCTTACAACTTTCAAAGTCCCTTGCTCTAAAACAACAATCCCGATAAAATCCGGAATGTTTTCTTTCTCAGAAATGTTTCTACATTCCCAGGTTGGTGATTCAGATGGAGATTAGGACGACGCGGAGGAAGGGCGAGTAGTGACAATAAAAAAAATTAAATGAAACTCGAGGAACGTGATTTGGAACTCAACTTGTCGCATTATGACACTTGAGGACAATCATTTCTTTATCTCAATTAAGAAATCCAGGAGAAATTCCACATTTTCCCATGCTTTCTCTCCTTCTTCCCGTTTTTTTTCTTTTCTGTTCTGAACTTGGTAAGGGGGGAATTCGAACAAATTCTCAGGTACTCTTGGATGTCAACTTTTTTTATCCCTTTCTACGTGTTTTCCCTTCTCGTTGAGGGGTTTGTGAACACGATAGGAGCACTCTGGATGTTTTCAGGTGCTTTTATATCAAATCCCTTTCACTAAAATTCTCACTTTATTATTTATTTTTTTTAGTAGATAATCACGCACGCATGAAATGAGATTTTATCTTAAAATATTTCAAATTTTCCATTGCTAAAAATGTTCAGATAAGATACTTTCTGTATGTGTGTTTGTTCGGATTCGTAAATTTGAGTCAAGGCTCACTCTCACCGGCTCTCAGTTTCACGCGAGATTTCCCAAATGAAATATAGAAATGCCCGGTGAAGACGATACGACGGATGAGGTTCGCGTGCAACTCACGACTGACTATCGAATGAATGTAGGTGAAGAACAAGGAAAGGGAAAAGAGAGAAACGCGTGTGTCTCTGTGTGTGCTTTCTCCTTGTACTTTCACAAAAGGGAAAACGTACAGACGAGGAAAGCTGATCGGGAGCGAGCAGTAGCACACGGAACAGGACGCTCCATAGGACTTTCTCTCTCTCTCTCTTTTTTCCTATATACTTTTATAAGGAGACGAGAGCCAACAACTCTTCTTCTTTCTGTATCCTTTCCGTATATTAACAGATATGCGGCCTTCACGACTAACTTTCAGTCTCCAGGCAAAGTGTAACGGTGTACAGTCTACTCAGAAGAGAAATGTACAAGGATGCAAGCGAAAGCTAAGAGAGAGAAAGAAAGAGAGAAAGAGAGAGAGAGAGCAGAGAAAAAAGAATTTCGCATGGCAATCTAATTTAAGCGAGAGCGCAGATCCGATTTTCTTCTTCCTTTTCCTGCTCTCGCAAAAAACTCACCCGCTCGCTCTAATGCACTTTCTGAATTTGACGTCTTTTTTTTTTACATTTTATCTTTCCCGGGTATCCGATTCGTCTCTGTTTCTCATTTTCATTTACATGTACATTTCATCCTCATCCTTGTTCATTTTGTAAATAGAACATTAGATACCTCACATCTCAGATCTGACTAGTAACAATTTTTCAAAAATATCTTCCGTCGTCTATTTCTATGATATTATTCGATTGTTTACTTTGCTCATATACTAAAATTAGGGTTGAATTATAAATAATTTTGTGCAGAATTTTCCTTAAGTAAAATCCAATAGAAAATGGGGGATTTCCCCAATTTAATCCTGGATAGAAAATAATGAAACCAAACAAACACAATCGTGCGCCATGTTTTTTGCTGCTTCTTCTTCTTTCGTTGTTTGTCCAGAACTAGAACTTTTGCAGGTGAAAGTAGAAAGGAAATTGAAGAGGAAGGGAATTGAAGTCCAGTTTAGAATGTGGAAAGGAAAGAGGAGAGACGGGATTTTCGGGGAAAACTTACAAGTACATATATATGGTCACAAAAAAAACGAGGAGTTACATGCACGGTAGTCAATTGTATTGCCCATTAGATACTTTCCACACTGTCCAGAACTTTGAGCTCAAAGGTAAAAAAAATAGAGCCTCGGAATGGGACTCATAAGAGTATACAAGAAACCGTGTCCGTGTGTGCGTACTAAATACTCGGCAACTATTCTGCGTGCAAAAGTGAGAGAGAGAGATAAAAAAAGGGGGAAGTAAAGTTTATGGTTTGATATTTATGACTCGACATTCCATCCCACGTGCCACATTTTACACAGAGTGAGCTAACTTCGATCGGGAAGAGAGAGAAAGAGAAAAGAACGGAGATATATATATTTTTTCCTTGTCCGCTTGAGTTTTTCCGGGGGGAAATCCTTCAATGCATATTACAGAAAATATATAGAGAATCGGGAGTAGGATTTTATTGAGGTTGAGAGGGCGATTTGCGATTTGCGACTTGCGATTTCTCTCGTTCCGTTTCCGAACAAACATTCATCATCTTTTCCCCAGGTTACACCGTTCACCATAATATTACGTCACAATGTGAAGTCGTTGAAGTCGAAGTTCGAACAATGGCGAACATTCCCAAAGTCTCTGGTGGTTGGTGAAACAGAAGCATATCGTATGAATTCAGAAATACATTGGAGGTGAGGGATTCGTAGTTTATGACTACATGCTTACATGTCACTTTAATGATAGTCCTTCGAAACAAATTACTAATAATTATGTCCGGACATATTTCTGTATTAAAACAAAAACCTACTTTCACTCGGTCCCCGAGTGCGGAACAACAGGAGCAAGTCGTACTACAATTCAAATTCATAAATCAAACAATTCCCTTTTCGTTTCTGTATGTATCGAATGTGTGTTGATGGCATGTCTACGTGTCTTATTTTCCGCACAGTACAGAAATATTTTGAATAATTACCATTTTTATCCTTCATATACCTTATACCTACATAATACTTTGTATTCCTAACCAAAATCCTCTTTTATTATGGAGATTTTGATGGCTCGCGACTTTTTTTGTAGACGTTGTGAGTAGGACGGGTGCATAATGATTACTATCTGTATTTGTTCATAGATAAAACACTTGTCATTTTTCGAGTAGTCGTCGTCTACATCAAATTGTTTGTGTTTGTACAATGAATGGGAGGAAATGGAAATATGCAATTAACACTTGGACCCTCTCTCCCTCTGTATCATGTGAACTGTGTTGTTGTTGTGTTGATAAGATAAATTTCTCGTCGTAGAATAATTGTATAGAGAATAAATATACTGTTTTGATTATTAATATTCCATATAATAATAATAATCATGGACACTATTTGAACTTGTTATCACAGCCTTTTTTTAGTTTTTAGTCACGTGCACTTTTTTTTGGAATCTCAGTCCAGGGTTTTTATTTATTTTTGTACTTATTGAAATTCAAATCATCGCATTTTGTTACTCTGTGATCGTCGTTATTCATTCCTCGTGCTACCGGTAATTTGACGGAAAGTGACTCATTTAATTTGTAAAATGACAAAATATTCACAGATTTTGTCATGTCCTTTGATAATTGTATTGATTTTTTGTAATTCTCAATTGTCATTCACGGACGGAGCGAATATTTTATTTTTCTTTGTTGGAGGATCGTACAGTCATAAAGTTGGGATTTGGCCTTTGGTCTCCGCCCTAGTTGACAATGGGCATAATGTGACATTTTTCTCTCCGTACGCAAAGAAGCCGGTGGATGATCCTCGAGTGCATGATTTGGTCGTCCCGAAAAAGTTGAGTACTTTCCTCGGCTCAACTTACACCGTTGACCGGCTGGCTTTGCGTAGAGCCGGGAGAGCATTGGAATTTTGGGATCAAGCATCTAAAGCCACTTTCCACGTGTGTAATCTCCTTTTATTAGACGAGGATGGACGGCAAGATCCAAGCATCAACTATTTAATTAATGAAGCTCAATTCGATTTGATTTTCAATAATGCCGTGTTTGGTGAATGTGAGTTGAAAATCCGTCAATATAATACATATCGTCTGTTAAGTTCACAAACGAACTATAACGATTTTCCTTAATTTGTGGAAATGCGACTACTGCGTCCGTCTTTGTGAGTAAAATTCTGAACAAATTCAGGGTGACAGAAAAGGTCATGACAAACAATAATGTCTCAGGACCCAACGCTCCATCTTGAGCCCTTTGACCTT
Organism: Gisinianus flammeolus; assembly: GCA_034699125.1. Taxonomy (NCBI): domain Eukaryota; kingdom Metazoa; phylum Arthropoda; class Collembola; order Symphypleona; family Katiannidae; genus Gisinianus; species Gisinianus flammeolus. The sequence goes on along the minus strand of JAIUND010001457.1, from coordinate 5,743 downwards.
TGGAGAAGGCAACGAAATTAAGGGAAATAATTATAGTTCGTTTGTGAACTTAACAGACGATTATACGAATTGTGATTAATTTTTTTTACTTGTGCCAAATGTTAAATTGTGGATATATTAATGATGGACATAAATGTATATATATCGTATATTTATTTTGTTTATATTCTGAAGGTGGTTTGATTTTGAATCATCGGTATAAGGCCAAAGTGATTTTATCTTTACCCTCCTTTTTCATGCCATGGCACGCGGATCTTTTTGGTATCCCACAAGAGTCCTCGTGGATCCCGGATGTGACTGGGAAGTTTTCTTATCCCATGGGATTAGTCGATCGACTCTGGAATATTTATTTACCCCTCAAATGGCTTTATGTACGCGAGACATATTTCTATCCAATGCTGGGAGAGATGGCTAAACAAACGTTCAATTTGAGCTACACACCGTCCATCAAGGATATTGAAAAGAATGCAAGTTTGATTTTCATTAATAACCATTTTGGGACAACTGACCTTTCGAGATCCATGCCACCTGCTGTTATTGATGTCGGGGGAATGCAAGCCTGGCAACCCACCAAAAGTTTACCCAAGGTACAGTGACATGTGACATGTCTGTGTGTGTAAATTCCCTATTTTTATATCCACAATCCACGTTAAAACGAATGCAATGTGATAAGTTACTGTGCCCAATTGAATGCTGAAGCTTAAATCTCATCATTTATGTATTTTGAAGGAATTTCAAGATTATTTGGATTCTGCGACGGATGGAGCCATTTTAATTGCATTTGGCTCCACCATCAACTTGAAAAATATTCCAGATTATTTCAAAAATATTTTCTTCACAATGATTTCCAAATTTCCTCATATTAAATTCATATTGAGATGGGACGGACCCTTACCAGTGAATGTACCTACAAATATCAAAGTTTCTCATTGGTTGCCTCAATTTGAGATTTTAGGTATGTAAGATATACAGTGTGGCCAATTTATTTATGGACAGATTCTATGCTGGGCTGCAGATGGTTTTTTTTACATGTGAATACATATGGGCTCCCATATGTATTCACATGTAAAAAGAACCATCTGCGAAGGCTTACATTGAATCTGTCCATAAATAGCGTGGCCACACTGTATATATTTAATGTACTTTTACCCTTTCAAAATATCCACAGACCATGGGAATTTTAATCATTTTACAGCATATCAAAGAGAAAATATGTCTCGAGCCAGTTGTTTGACTATACTTTTCTGTATCAGGTCATAAGAATCTCAAAGCCTTCATTTCTCACGCTGGACTCAATAGCTTGACGGAAGCGACTTTTCAAGGGGTTCCCGTCATTTTGTTACCTCTTTTTGCTGGTATGTGTGATAAGGAATTTGACAAACCAAATCTATATATGTTTCTTTTGTAGAGAAAGTCCTGAACCAAAATTAGTACTATGCAATTTGTCCTGTTTTAGATCAAGACTACAACGGTTACAATGTCGAAGCCAATGAAATGGGGATGAGACTCGAAGTGGAGAACTTGACTCCGGACATCATGGAAAATGCAGTCCGAGAAATTCTAGCTAATGAAAAGTGCGCTCAAATTTATTTTTCACTTGAATGTCCTCATTGATTTTGTGATTTTCTATAACCATATATAGGTACATAAGATATATATACATAAATGATTACCTGTCATTTTTATAGATACGCAAGAAACATGGCGAGATTATCCAAAATCTTTCGTGATCGACCAATTGACCCCATTAAAAAAGCTTTATTTTACACGGAATTCGTTTTACGTCACGAGGATACGAGCAGTTTGAAGCCCCTCGTCACAAATTTAAATCTATTTCAACGACGAATGTATGACGTCCTTCTTCTAGCTTGGGTCATCTCCGTCATTGCGATATCCATAGTTTTACTTATAATTGTCAAATGTCTTAAATTCCTCTTCACCAAAACCGTCACAAGTTCAAATTCCAGTCGCTCAAGTAAAAAGAATAAATAAATAAAGTATATATAGCTCCATTTTACATTTTACATTAACTATATTATATACGCTCTTCATTGAATTTATTTCATGGCACATTATCAAACAGATCCAAAGAATGTTGACATTTAAATTTAAAAAATTCATTGTTCCACTGGACTCATATTTTGGAGGCACACATTGTGTCAATATATCTTACATAGGTATATTCCATATTCAATAGGTATGTAAATTTCCCATTGTGGATTCACCAATGTATTATTAGTCAGAATCATATTTTACCATATATTTCCATATGGAAAAATCTAATCTAGAAATATCACGAGTGTTGTTTGATTGTAGTGAGTTGACTGATAACGACTCTCGAGTTAAAAAATAACTCGTGGTGTTATAAAATGCGAAGGATAGATATAAGGCTCCATGTGTAATATACACATTATGTGTATACGTACATTACCGGATTCCTTCGAAAAGGCATACGTATAAGGTTGAAATACCATTTGAATCAGAGCACATGTATACTTTGTATAGTATAGTATTTAAATTCAAAGCAAAGCAAAACTCTTGTACACATAGTTATGCTTTAAGTAGGAGCCCATTCAAAATTCAAAATTCTTATCACCAAGTGCTCACAGGTGATGGCCATTATTTTGATTGCTTATATATAATATATATAGCCTTGAATTGAAAAAGCCTGTCCGCATAAGCATAAGGATTCATTCCTTAATAAGGAAATTCCAACTACAATTAATCAGCAAAGAAGTTTGTCATTCATTAATTAAATTTATTTTCCTCAACGGTCTCGTTTTACATTGAAGCTCAGCATCGACGCGCCGTAGTGTATAAAAGTGAGATCGATATTTTAAAAATTGGAACAAAAAAACATTAGTTGACGACGAATATTAAAATGAAGTTAATCCTGACGTGTTTACATGTAATAGTTTTATTAGTCTGTACAATTCTCAATGAAGTCAATAGTGAAAAGATCCTCTTCATCCTCCCGATTGCTACACAAAGTCATAAAAATGTTGTGGATCCATTAATCAAAGCTTTGGCGGATAAGAATCATCAAGTGACGGTCGTGAGTCCGGTCACACCACCACCATCCTCAAAACATGCAAATATCCGAGACATTGTACCAATGACACTGGATAAACTATGGCAAAATGCCTTTGATCCATTCGAAGCGAGGAGACAAGGAAGATTTGGAGCTTTCCTTGCCCCGTCAAGTCTTAATTTCATCTTCACTGCGTGTGAGACTATCTACCAAAACCAAGAGTTCAAAGATCTCCTTCATGAAGACTTTGATTTAATATTTTTTAATGGTTTCGTCAATAACTGTTTTGATGGTTTCCTGTACAAATTGAAAGCCCCTTTCATTTTATTTACGGCTCAAGCTGCTCCGACAACTATAACACAGCTTCTTGGGCTTCATTTGCCTCTGTCATTTGTACCCAGTACAATGTTGGGCTCCTCAGATAAAATGAATTTCGGGGAAAGATTTGGTAATGTGATGTTGCATAGTCTCTTTGGGGTGATGGGCTACATGTTTTTTGGACCAAAATCCGAGGAGTACTACCGGAAAAATTTGGAGTGTGATGATTGTCCAGGATGGAGAGAGATTGAGAGTAATGCGAGTGCCATTTTTATGAATTCTCATTTCACATTGAACTATCCCAGACCTGCCCTCCCTGATACCATTGAGGTGGGTGGAATGCATTGTCGACCTGCCAAACCTTTGCCAAAAGATTCTGTAAGATTTCTTCATATTATTTCAAATAATATATTTATTTATACATATTTGTATGCATTTTTTATAATTATTTTACAACAAACAATTTGATCATTATACATACATCTACATTTGTTTTACGTGTTTATATATAGGAACTTGAAAAATTTATTTCTGGAGCTGAACATGGTTTCATTTTCTTCAGTTTGGGCTCCGTCGTCAAAACAAATCAACTACCAGAAGAAACCCGTCAGATTTTCCTCAGAGTTTTCTCTCAACTCAAGCAAAGAGTCATTTGGAAATGGAACACGGGGGAAATGGACGGTTTACCGGCCAATGTTATGGTTAGCAAATGGCTTCCTCAGCAAGATGTTCTCGGTATAAGATTATGAATTTCAATCAGAATGGGAATAATGATCAATTAATTAATTTTGAATCCGCGGTGTCAGCGGATTAACGTGTGTATGTAAACTTGAGTGGATTTTGTATATTCGTTATTTGTTATTTTAGGGCACCCAAATATTCGTATGTTTATTACGCATGGAGGCCTTCTGAGTACTCAAGAAGCCACTTACTTTGGCGTACCTTGTGTCGGCATCCCTTTATTTGCAGGTATATGAATTATTATGTAATGATACAAATAATTGCACAATTGCGTTTACATACTTACTTGGACTTAAATTAATGTCCAATTATGTTTTGACAGATCAAGATTTGAACATGAAGGGAGCCGAAACCTCTGGTTATGCTCTGACGGTGGAAATCCTCGATGAAAATCTTGAAGAAAATCTTCAAAACGCGATTAAAAGAATTTTAAATGAAAAACAGTAAGTGAAAATAAATGAAGTTTATACATGATGTTCTATAATACACACACATGATAAAAGTAGTAAAATTCATGTGACTGTAAATAAAACTGAATCTACATATCGTAATCGTGTATGCGTTTCTGATTTGCATCTTGTATAGATTTTCGGAACGTGCCAAAGAGCTTTCAAGGCTGTTCAGAGATCAGAGTGAAACTCCATTGGAGAGAGCAATGTTCTGGACAGAGTACATAATTCGTCATAAAGGTGCTCCTCATTTACGTTCAGCTGCCCGAGATCTCAATTTCTTTCAGTACCATTCCTTGGATGTCATTGGACTTCTCCTCCTCATTTTCATTACCATCATCTCCCTGACTGTGTGTACCATCAAATTTTGCTGCAGGAAAGTGTTTGGCTCGAAAAAAGTAAACGTTTCATCAGTAGACTCCAAGAAACGAAAGTAGCAGCTGTATATATATAATTGATAGTTATCCTTTTTTTTTGTATATCCAAATAATCCAATTCGCTCAAAAGAAACAATCTATACGATTGTCCATACAATTTACTAGTAATATTTTATTGCGATCGCCCACAAGTTTTATAGTTTACAACGAAATTCTACATTTATGTACACTTACAAATTGACCTGTCTCAGAATTAATGAATGATTTGGTGATATGCTGGAAATGCTATAATAACTATGAAAGTTTGAAGCATAAAATATACATAGAATTTTAATCTACTTAATTTTGCAAAAATGTTTCCGTCTCATATGCTCGTGCACAAAAAATTTTTTTCATATTATTGTCTGTGTAAAATGGTTAATTTAGATTTACAGAACTGTTTTTTCAAGTTGAATAATAATTATGAACTTTCAGTAGCGAGTGAGAAGTGATTCACTTTGCTAACGGCCATACCATGTTGAAAGCACCAGTTCTCGTCCGATCACTGAAGATAAGCAGCATCGGGCCCGGTTAGTACTTGGATGGGTGACCGCCTGGGAACCCCGGGTGCCGTTGGCATCACACGTTTGCCACTTTCCCCCCTTTCTTCTTGCCACTTTTTCATCTCTTTCTACAATTTCATCAACTCGTAAATATAGTTTCCTCTTGTTTGGAAAAACCGTTGTGAAAAACTTGTGACATGAAGAATTCGATTGTATTGTATTGTCTTTATTTATCGTGCAAAATGGGATCAGTATAAAAATACTGCAGTTACCCCCCGAACACTC
>JAIUND010001456.1:0-35414 GCA_034699125.1 Gisinianus flammeolus | reverse complement strand
CAAATGTACTAGCGAATAAATGATTACAGAATTTATCATTCATGTACGGGCAGCAGAATCCCCGATTTGAACGTCAAGGGTAGAAGTTGACATGGAATTTTGACCTGGAACTGAGGAGATTGGATGCTCATTACAATTCGTCAAATTGTCAAACTCTTGATCATTGTCATTACCGTCGAGGGATCTTTCGACTGGAGGAGATCGAACTAAACTACAATTTGATTGGGCCATAATCGGAGGTTCCATCGTCTTTAAAATGTAATTCTCCATGAAAGGGACACAACTGATCATATTTGCTAGGCGATTCACCCATCGCGGAATCTTCTTCCCACACAGCATCTACGCCAACAAACAAACGCACACAATATTCATCTTTAAATACCTTACTCGCTGCATAATTATAATCACGCAAATTACGCAGTTTTCCAAAATGTGAATAAAGAACGTACGATGGAAAATTCGTTGGTGAAATGATTACAGTTTTTCCGGACAATGTGATAATTATTTCCTTTGTAATCATGACCCAAATGTGCCACCAACTGTTCAACTTCTTTTGCCGTGAAATTCGTGTAGCCCAAAACTACGGATTGTCTTTTAACACAAGACAAAATGTCATCACGATAAGATTCCCTATACTAATTAAAATTCATATAAATGACTGTGACCAAAAAATACCAAATATTTACTTGTAAATGAAATCTTCCCCTAGAGCAAGAGCGTCTTTTGGATTCATGTCGTAAATGCCAGAAACTGGAGACAAATGACCTATGGAACACAATTCAATTCAAAATTCAAATGCCTTTCATTTTTTTAATCATTAAAAAAGGATGCAACGTTACATGATGAGAGGATTTAAAAGCAAGATTTCTGACCACCATAAGCATATTCATTGCCATACAGTTGAACACCGGAATGAAACACACCGAATCCCAGGAGCGATGTGTACGCATTCACGGGCATCATCTAAAACACACGAACCGAATTGTAAGTACTACAACACAAAATGGTTGGTTATAAAAAATGATGAGCTGTCATCAATCAAATGTACTTCTTACCATGTCGTAGATGTTGACAATGACGGGCTCCCGAATTCCGTCGAACATGGCCATTTCCACCTTGTTTTCACTCCTAAATTAGTGCTAATTTCCGGGATATTTACATGAGTGTAAATATGCTAGTGCTAGTGCAATAATTCAATTTAAATTGATTGAGTGAGAAATCTATATGGTCAAACCAAGGCCCTGTAAAATAATGTGCTAAGATGAGGCGAGGGCCTGGAAGTATTTATACAGGGCCTTGAAGTCAATGGTGATTTTGATTATTATTTATGCTAAATCCATTAAAAATACAAGAAAAAGTTATTTTATTATATATGGGAAAAGTAAAAAAAGTTGGTAGCTTTATTATTCACATGGACGTAAATATGGAATCCGAAATTGGACAAGTTTTCTAGAAAAAAGTAATTGTAATTGATTTAAGTACAAAAAAGAATGTGTGATTGCGATTGAGAAAAACGAGTAGGCGAGTACAAAAATCGGTGGTGTAGCATAATATTATGTAATAAGAAAAACAGGTGTGGATTGTAGAGTATTTTTTTGATGAATGGAAAGTCGAGTGCGTGTAGGATTTTTTTAATTTTTAGAATGTTGGGACTCGATAGCAATATCGGCTTAAATTGTACGTGACATCTCCAGCATAACTATCAAAATATGGTGTCAAGTACGCGGATTCCACATGAACAGGTTGACCCCGGACGAGTTGAGCCGCAAAATACAGTTTACCACAGTCAAAGGCGGATAAATATCCAAAATGACGCGTAAAAATATACGTTTGGAATCTCCGATTACTCCATTTATAGCCCTCGTCATAGCCGTACTGCAAAATTTATCCATAGCAAACATCAGCAAATTAACATTAAATTAATTAAAACCCCAAATTATGACTGTCGATGAACGCAATCTACAATATAAAGTTAGAAATTTCAAGTAAATTTTTATTAAGTATTTACAATTGAGGATGAGGATCGTCCACGGAAGGCTTTCTCAACTTCTCGCTCACTGCCTATGATGACGATGTGAAGTGGGCGTCGAGTCAACGTTGTCCCTTTGTAGTAATTAGCCAAATAATGAAGTGGCTGTGCAATCAAGAATTTTCAATTTAAATTACTTATAAAGGAAATTGGCAAATTGTTTGGTCATGATTTTTAAGGTTAAAATTAAAAAATTAATTGTAAAAAGGAGCAGAAGAATAAAACAAAACCTCTCGAATTCGAAGCCAATTATTCCAGTCTCGAACTGACCACTGATAAAAATCCCTCTCCAAAGGATTCGCTGTAAATTCCCCATTGAAAATATGTATTTATAATAACATGGATGTATACGAATAAAATAAATTAATTCGAACGGGCAATTGGATTTGGATTTGGATTTGGAAGTAGTCTATAGAGGAGATTGATTTATTTATTTATTTTTACCTGGATCCAGCGTGTGTGCCAATAGAAAAGAGTCCCAATTGGCTCTTTTCACTCGTTGTCCTCGCTCTCCTTCTTTTGCATTAGTCAAATTCAAATTCAAATTCACGAGTACCACAAGAACCAGCGTTAAAATATGCACATTTTTCATCAAACTTGGAATTTCCATTCTGACTTTTTGTAATTTGAATAATTTGTAACTATAAACTCTTAAATTCTAAATGCTTCAAAGCTCAATTGGCTATGGAAATTTCGCCACTTGTACTGTGGATTTTTGCCAAACTGTGGAATGTCTTGATGAATTATATATATTATATGTATATGATAAGACAAAGTGTACAAAAGTTGAGAACTCTTGTTAAGAGCGACTCTTTTTCACCACGTGCCGATTTTGTGGATTGACAATAACCATAAAAGTTAATCAACTTGAATAATAATTAACGAGACAGACGAAAGTACTGGAATAAATGAGATATTTCTCCCTGCTGAGAACTAAACGATTTATTTGACACAGTCGCCAATTGACTCGAGAATGAGTTATGAATTGTGAATGCTACCAGAAAACACAAACACATATATGTACAAGAAAAGGTTAAAAGGCCGGTCTCAGTCTGTACAAAAGAAGAAGAGAGAGTAGAGAGGAATTCACTTTTCTCTGTTCAAACTTCAAAGTAATTAAATGAATGTGGATTCATAATAATATATATATATCTGAATTCTACTGGAAATCTATACCTATATGGATATGGATATGGAAGAAAAAAATAGTCAAGTTTCCGGCTGCTGATGACTCTCAATCTCTCAAATTCCCAATTGGCAATCACGAAAGTACCTACACAATTCACATCACATAAAACCCTTGTCCATTTGCCATTTTCCATATATTTCATACATGTACCATTTCCATTTAATGAGAATCCCCATGTTTTTTTTTGTCTTCTTTTACCATTTTCATTATGTATTTATAATAAATATTGTTTATTGTGCATTATATTCCCTCATTATTATTATTATTATTATTATTATTATTATTATTATTGTTATTATTGCCATTATCCAGATAGTTCGTTTTTGTTTTCGTCTGGTCAATCTCTCGCTGTCGCAATTCTATTCAGATACAGAATATTTCCAGTGGGTAATTGTGAAGTACAGAAGGAGAAGATGCCTGAGAATTTTCCCACTCGTTTTTCACACACACACACACACACTGTTTAATGATTATGAATTTTGATTACTTTTCCACACGATCAGGTCATTCGATGCTCGCTTCTTCTTCTTCTTCTTCTCAATTATCATGACTACCTGTATTTTCCATGTTATAGTGTGTTGGTGCTACTGCCCTTCAGCAATTGAGCACGCTGGACAAAAGGAGACAGTCTGGATTTTTCTGTGAATGTAATGCAAATGCCGAATTCAAAATCAAAATTGTATATGGGGAATCTGTAGAGAATCGAGTCAAGTAAATGTAAATAATAATAATAATACACGGCTAGCATCTTTCTAATTTCCATAAAACTTTTGTTCCATTTTTTTTTAATAATACGAATAAATTATGTATAAACCTATAAACTAAGTATGTATAATAATAAAAACGAAAACCCTTCTTTTTTTGTCTTATCTTGTCTTGTTAGTTCAGTGAACATGAGAGAGAGAGAGAGAGAGAGAGAGAGAGAGCAGATTGACGTTTGATGAGCATATGATGTAATTTTGAAATATCAAGTTTATTCAACAACCTATAATTTCCTCAATTTAATTTGCACTTGTGGACATTTCAAAGACACGCAAATATTGGGCTCTGCCTGTTTTTTTTTTTTTTTGAGGAGTTATTGTGAGTTGCGAATTTGAAAGGCAAATGGCGAATTGAGAAGCCGTATAGGAAGTCAAAAGTTAAAAGGCAAAAGTCAGAGATCTTTTTCTTTATGCATTATGCAGAATGTAAATACAAATGAAATACAGATTTTATTGAAGAATTCCTTATCCTTCTGTTTTACCTGGATGTGGAAAAAATATATTATTATATTCGGTGGTGTGGACTTTTTCATGTATTTTATAGGAGTTGAAATCTTCCTGTGGCAAATGAAAATGCGTTTGCAAAAAAACGGTATATATAATTGTGAGAAAAAAAAACCTGGATATAAAACCGGTCAAAAACTCCCTGTTCTGTATACATATATAATTATGAACATTTCTTTTCTGTATTAATTACCAACTCGCACTCTCTCGTTTTGTATATTGTATTGTATATGTTGTATGAGACTCGGATAGTTTGAGTTTTAACGTGGTTTTAAGCACTGTAATTAAAATTAAAATTCAAATGAAATGTTCTTTGGTTCTTTCACATGATGTGGGTTTCTGTTTTTCGCACATTTCACAATCACAAAGCTCCATTCCATATCAAAAACATTCATCCTCCAGTTTTTTTTGTCACAATTCAAAGGAATAGAGTAATCTCCAGCAGCTCTGAATTCTTGTTTTACTCCTATTGTTCCAGTTTTTTTGGAGTCGGAATAAAAATGCGTATGTTTTTGTATATATATGTAACTGACAACTGAACTGATTGTGAGTGAGTGAGCTGGGATTTTTTTTAATTGTTACAATGAAAACATAAACCACAAACACCATTGTAAAATCCTCGTATGATTGTATATGTAGTTCAAATAAAACGTTTAATTAAGAAAAATCCTTTATTTTTTAACATTCAACAAGGGAGATAAGACAAAATTAGTCGATTATGTATGTGTGTTTTGTAATATTTAATATATGTATACTTACGTACATTATCAAGCAGATATAATCCTCTACTTTTGTATTTGTGTAACACAATTATTTTAGGTACATTTAAATGTTTTATAATAAAGCTTTTATTGTAGCACTCTCTGTTCCTTTTTACTTACATGAAAGTACAATTTTTTAATCCTATCGTATATAGTCCTAAGTTATAATTATTTAACTGCCTTTTTTTGCCTTCCTATTTCCTTGTTATTTTTTTGTTTGTATTTCTATAATATATCTACAGAGCATATATCTTTTAACAACTGAAATATGTTTTGAATTGAATTGGAAATATGTATATATAGGGATATTTTAGAAAGCATGGAGTCGTTTGCAATATCTGGAGATGGGATACCTTAAGTGACCTCCCAAAGGGTTCCGAATCGGACTTGGATAGAAATCATGAACATAGACCGGATATCCATTCAGCAGTCGTCCAGCAATGTACATGAGTCCACAGTTGTACACTCGGAGTCTGTAAAAATCACATGTTCATCTAAGTACATATCGTCTGTTAAGTTCACAAACGAACTATAACGATTTTCCTTAATTTGCGGAAATGCTACTACTGCGCCCGTCTTTGTGGGTAAAATTCTGAAACAATTCAGGGTGACAGAAAAGGTCATGGCAGACAATAATGTCGAAGGACCCACAGCTCCATCTCCAGCCATTTGACCTTTGGAGTAGGTCAACGAAATTAAGGAAAATAATTATAGTTCGTTTGTGAACTTAACAGACGATATATACTATGTAATTTTCCCTTATTTCTCCAAATCAAATTAAAATCTCGTCATCTGTATATCATCTGTTAAGTTCAAAAAAGGACGATAATCATTTTCCTTAATTTCGTTTGTCCGAGTTGACCTGCTCTGGAGGTCAAAGTATTCGAGATGGAACTTTGGGTCAAGCGACATTATTGTTCGTCATGACCTGCTCTACAATAATGTCGCTTGACCCAAGGCTTTATCTCTAATACTTTGACCTCCAGAGCAGGTCAACCCGGACAAAGGAAATTAAGGAAAATAATTATAGTTCGTTTTTGAACTTAACAGACGATATACACAGTGATTTCATACCTTCTTCCGGATTTTTGGAAAATAATTGTTGAAAAAGCTGTGTTAGACCAGACAAGAGCTTGGTTTTTTGTTCCATACTGTGCAATCATTCCAACAAAAAAACAAGCAAAATATACGCATTGCATTATATTAATATTCTCAACTAACGATAAGACAAATCTCGATGAAATTTGCATTTGCGTTTAAATTTTAAATACAATAAGTAGAAGGAGGATTTCATTTATATATTTGTATTTGTATATTTATTACACCTGAAAAAGTTGATTACTGAAAGCGGAAAGGAGTTCATCCGGTCGTACAATGACGACGGGCTCGGTATGTCGCATTCTCAAAAGTGGATAGGATTTACTCTGACTTGTTTTATCCGAATCGTCGTGACGAGAACCCCGGAAATTTCGTTCTCTTGGAAATTCGGGATCTCTTTGCATGAGCCATCGTCGCCAGTCCCGACCATTCCAATTCATCCAATCTCGATGCTCATCTAATCAAAAGTCATCCCACACAGTTACAGTTACACCAATACAATTTTTATGTATAGGTACAGTAACAATAACAAAATACACTAACAATTTTCTTAATTTTTTCGATTGTTTCTTTATTATCTGTATTCTGTATATATTTTTTTACCTGGATTGAGAATGTGAGAAGTCTGGAAATCCGTCCAGCTCCCTCGTTCTCTATCTCTCCCATTCCCATTCCTGACCACATTGAAATTGAACGGGGTTTTGTGAGACACGGACGAAGACTGGAACTTCTGTTGTGGATATTGGTACTGAGATTTGTATGGATATTTCACAGGGTAATTATGATTATATGTAGATTTACTGGAATGCGATGAATACGACGACGAAATTTCACAATTCCCAAAATTCAGATCATTCCCCAAAAAACTGAATACCACAAGGAAACTCAACTCCACGTAGGATTTCATCATCACTCACTCGATCTCCTCCGCACACAATCCAAATTTGCTTTGAATTCTTTGTGATTTTTGGACTCGGAATTTCGGGGAAAACCTCAAATATCAAATATTTAAATTAAGCTGAATTCGGAATCGGAATTCAAAAGTATTTACACAAAAGTTTCTTTTATGTAACTCGTGCAAAATACTAAATAATCAAAAATACATAATTCACAAAATGTATATGTAAATTCTCTTTGCTGTGCTCAAAAGTCTTCACGCCTGAAGAACAAAACTTAATATATGCAAAAATGTGTTGTATATAGTAAATTGAAACGGAAAGTTTGACCGTGTAATTGAGATGAGTTGTTGTTGTTGCTGTTGTTGTGTTGTGTTGTGGGGATTGTGAGTTTGAGAGAGAGAGAGAGAGAGATAGAGAGAGTGTGTGTGTTTGAAAAACTTTTGTTGCGTATTTCGTTTTCGTATTCGTATTCGATTTCAATTTCAATTTGAGTATTTGAGTATGTCAAAAAATATTTGGGATTGCTGATATTATACACAAGAACACACTTCACGATCAACTTAAATATGATTTGTAATTTTTGTAATGTGAATTTCGTACATATTTATTTGCATATATATTTGCGATCCTCCTTTAGAAATTTGTTCATCATATAGCTTTGGTATTTTATATTGCCTTTTAACTACAAAATCTGCACAGTCGCCCACGGTTTGGACTTTTAACAGTCACATCCAGCTAATCACGCAATATAAATTCTATGAAGTTCCTCACTGAAAATCATTACCATCGATTGTATCTGCAGATTTGAAGTTGAGAGAGAGAGAGCAAAGAGAAAAACTCGTCAAAATATCCACACAAATATTTCCTTTGTGTGGGAAATTGAGAATTGACAATTCACTTTAACATCCAGTTGATTTGAATTTACTGTTGCTGTTTCTTCGAATCCAGATCCACACACACAGATCCAAATTTAGCCAAAGTCCAAACGAGGAAATCTGCAAGGAGAATTTATATATAAGTAGATATGAGATATCAAAATAATAAAAATGTAAACAAGGTTTTCAATGGATTTTCATGGAGTAATACACACGTATGCGAATTCTTTGAAAGGATTTATATTTGTCCAGTACTTATAGAGAAGTGAAATGGAGATGAACAACTACCTATATGCTTTTCTTTTTGTTTGTTTCTATTTCTATTTCTATTTGTTGAATTTGAATTGTAATTTCTCTAATTACTCACGAGCAAATGACAAATTGGGAATGTGGATTTTTTTTTCTTTTTTTCTTTCAATGAATAATTGATGAGAGTCCAAAATCTCGTAAAATTCCTAACGAGAATTACACACGGACATTGGGATTTTGTATTTGTATTTATACTTGTACTCTGTTTTGTAGTTTGTAGTTTGTATGTATACATACACAGCGATTATAGAAATAAATAAATGTAATCTGGCACTCGAAAATAATGCTATGAACTCATCATGATCGGTTTACAAATTAAATGACATCATTTTTCTCATGGTCTGTCAGTCAATTGTCAATTTTTGCTGTAAAATTAATTCGATTCAATCATATATATATATATAAAATCACACAAAAGTCTCACTGGATTTTTATAACACGAAAAATCAAATCGTAATGTGATATTTTTATATCTGTGCATAAATATATATAGTTCCACAGTTTTTGTTTCTCTTTTCCTCTGCTCAACAGTTAACTATTCGTATTGAAAGTTTCAATTTGAAACTAAATTTGCATATGGATTTAACCATGTATAAAATTTTATTCCGAGTCACATCATCACAATCACACTCTGTGAAAAAGGATTACGTAACTATTTTGAAATGATTATTATTTCCTGCTTGTTTTATTCTTCTGTTTTGTGTGTGTGTTATTCATGAACTTGAACTTGGGTTTCTATTTTCCATGTACGGAAAATAACTGTGTGTTTGAAATGTGTGTCAACTTGTCAGAGTTTGAAGGACTGTGGAGAATATTTCAAATTCCAAGTATAGGAATTGCCAATTTTCCTTTATTTTCTAGAGATCTCGAGATCTGTGGTCTAACCGCAATCACGGAATAGCAAAACTCAAATGACAACTTTTCTCCGAAAATGAAAACCATATACAGATGTATTTCTCATCTGTATATAGAACGAAAAGTTTTGCCTATTTACAAATTGTATATCTATGTAATGGCCTGATGAATCCCATTAAAAAGGTGTTAATAAAAACTCAAACTGATTCATTTACTCATCTCTCATTGAATGTTGAACTACATGCAAAAAAATGAATGAAATACCTTTTTCCACGGATATTCCTTTGTAAAATAAACACGACTTTGAACTTATTTTAACATTTATGAATCCTCCGGAATTCTCAGAAAATTAACGGAAAATCCAATGGCTATTTTAAGAATTTTTTTACGTATCACCAGAAATTCGCACTTTATTCATTTGCCATTTTCTCCCCCTCAAAAATGGAACGATCAAAAGCTAAAAAAAACAACTAAAAATGAACACAGAAAAACAATTTGCGGAAATTACACACTTTTTTTCACTAGCAAAAGTTTACACACACGATTTGCAAATTTAGAGCACTCAAAAAAAGATATGTATGTATATACAGGAAATTTTTATCATGTGAAAAAAAGGACTTTTGCCATTCGACACTGCACAACACAGAAAATATAGGAAAAGCACAGACGGATTGTCTTTAGCTGTATAACACCATGTAATTTTTTGAACGGCGTCAAATAACCCCATAAAACTAGCGATAAGAACAAGAACGATAAATACGATCTCTCTCAATCCTCAATCTTCCAATCAAATGTAAGGTAATTATTTTAGCATCATTTGCACTCACATTTTATTCCCATTAAAAATCCATCCTCTTTCTCTCTATTTTCCTTTGCTTAAATTCTCTTTTGCTTAATCTTAAAAGTTCATATTATTTTTTCCCCCTAAATACTGATATATGAGTAATTTATGTTGTACAAAGACAAAGATATTTGGAATTTTACAAAGAGTATGTTGTGAAAGGTCAAAGGCAAAAAGGGAAGGTGTGTTTGTGAAAATTGCTATTTGCTAATAATTCTCCTATTTCTATTTCTATACAAACTCTGCCAATATTTTTTCCCTATAGATATATTTTTTCCTCCATCGACAGCTCACGACTCAACTGATTGTGCGAGAGATTGGAAAGATTGAGAGAGAGAGAAGACTCGTCCTCAGATTGACTTTTCACGTTTCACGTATATACACAAAAGATGTGATAAGTTACTAAAAAAAAACAAAAAAAGAGTTGTAATGAAGGATGTACGATTAGGAATTGAGATAATGAAATGGTGTGTGTTTAATGGGTTTAAATGGGTGCGTTAGTGAACTGGGCTTGGGGTTTATTAGTTTGCGTGCGAGTCCTCTCACATCATATATGTAATTTAATATCTGTGTGTAGACGAGAGACGAGAAAATTGGGAAAATGAATAGGTGGAAAAGGTGCAAATTTTAACGAGAGAGATGAGGAGATCGTATGATAATTTTAATTATAAGGATCACAGGCAAAGGATTTTCGCTCATGATATTAATATTAAAATACGATACAAATATACACGAAAATCTCCCTATGAAATCCTATAGCTGAGAATAATAATTCCATAATACTAAATACTAAATACCAAACCAAATCCCACTCAAAGTCAAAGGCACAGTAGGATTTTTTTTACTTTTTTTTCTGTTCAAAAACTCTTAATCAAAATTAGACTAGACTGTGTATCAGTGTATCTGGTGAATGTAAGGAGGAGAAAAGACAGAGGAGATGAGATGAGATGAGACGGAGATTGAGGGAGCAGGTGAGTCTGGAAAAATTCTGATCCTACAATAATTGGGGATGAAAAACCACATTACACATTAAATTATTCGACTTGGATTCTCTTATATCTTATGTGTATCTTCACTTCCCAATTCAGATTCAAGATTCCAGATATTTTGATGAATTTTCATATATTATGCGAGAGGAAAATCTCTCCGTGTTTGTTACGACTTTTTGCCCAGCAGTCAACAGCAACAGCTCGTTCGTTCGTTGAAGGAATTTCAATATACAATATACAATATGCAATAATACAGTGCACAAAGTACAAAGTACAAAGATATCAAGAAAATCCACAAAAGACAATCACCTTGTTCTTTGTCTATACTAGAACATATATACTGCCGAAAATTAAGATGATTTTTTCTTTCGTTTTTCCTGTACCCTGTAGAGTTTCTCATTGTACATTATTACACTACATTACAGACAGATGCCATGAATTCATTTAAAAACTACTGAGACTGAAGGAATCGCCTGTTCCCTGTTGCCTATTGGCCAAATTACAAATTACACGCACAAATACAGATACATATCAAAACGATCCATCCCTATATTATCATTATCAGTATATTTCTCTGAGATTCTTCAAAGAATTGGCAAGAAATCCTCGTGGGAATCTTCCTCGATAAATTCCCAACGTACTCAAAACCCAAAGGGAAACATTTCCGGGAATCATAACAAATACTTTTTTTGAGGGGAAAATATCAAGCTTCACATTCACAAGTTCCTAAGCCGTATGTATGTACATGTACATATAAATTACCGTGTGTGTATTCTGCGTGTATTCGTTTTGCCAGAGTAGCCAGAGTGACTGTGATATATTCTAAATGAATTGAGATATGTAGAGAAAGAGAGGATGAAGAAAATGAAGATGATGAAGATGAAGACGAGATGAAGGTGGTGGCTGAGGGGCAATCACAAGTCATTTCTCTCTCTCTCTCTCTCTTATTTATTTCTCTCTGAAACTTTATACGGCAGCATAAGGTCTCTCTGTTTCTGTCTTCTGTGGTTCTTCTTTTGCTCTTCCTAAAGTTTCCTGTATATTTTCTCTGTATGTCATACGCTTGCTGTGGCCATTTGATATTTGTAATTTGTAGGAACATTATGCGGAGATTTAATTGAGTTTGAGCCACATGGGTCGAGCTTGGAGCGGTCAAACTCTCTCTCTCTCTCTCTGTCTCCATCTCATTTTGGCCTTAACCATTTATTATTTATTAGTTTGGTCTATATCTTTTTGTCTATCCATATAGCTATCACCTATCACATCACTATCACTATCACAATCTCAACTGCTAATCCTCACATGATAATGAAATCTCATCTCCAAGAATGCTCTTCTGTTTACTCACCACATTGCCACACTAATAAATATCTGTATGCATATGAATATGAATTTACGATTCACACACACACACACACACACACACGGACTCTTGATTCACCTGAATGTACCTACCAAAGTAAGTATGCGGGTGTGTGTGTGTGTGTGCATTTTATTCGAGTTTTGTATCCAGTGAACCTTTTCCTTTTGAGCTGGAAGGGAAATTTCAAAGAGCAAGGAAATCCTTCAAAAATTACAAATTATAATTAAGTCTCGGGGTCAGAATTAAGTCGGGATGATTGTATATGTTTGTGTGTGTCTGCTCATTACATTACTTATGGGCTCATCTTAATTTATGTAATCATTTAATGGGAATTGGCTCGTGTTTGTACTTTGTGTGCCGTATGGTCAATAATAAAATGTTTAATAGTAAATTACAGAGTAAAAACTCTTAAATTCTAAATGAACAATCCCTCTCATTTATTTATCTCTTCATTTTCCATTTTTCACTTTTTTTTGCTGCTGTTTTGTTGTTGTTGTTTTTGTTGTCTTCTTCTTGTTGAATATCGTAATCCGTCTATCATGTCCGCCCCCCAAAAAAGCAGGTTCCCGATTCTATATGATTTAATGTGCTTTATTATCCAATCCACATTAAAAATTAGAGCTTGAAGGAAAAAAAACATTTTTTTTTGTACAGTGTGTTCAAGTCCAAGTTGATGAATTGTCGCTTTATTCAAAGTATTTCACAGTGTACATATCTACTAGTACATTGCCCCACGTTTTCCCGTATGGGAAGAGTCATTTTGGGGATAAAATTTGGGATTTACTCGTCAGTATACGATTAATTAATTAATTAAAAATAAGACTAAATTTGGGTATTTGCTTTCAATGTCATTTCCATGTGGAAATCAAATCATCAATGAAGAATTTTTTTGAGGCGTCTTGTCATATTTAATTAAAACTTTAATTTTAATTCCGAGTTGACATTGACACTAAAATTTTGTTAGGGGTGAGGCAAAAAGTCAACAAAATTACGATATTATGATGATGTTTCGTTTCCCTTTGTTGTTTATGTAATCTGTAATCTGTAATCTGTAGCCCCCAAATTTAATGCAATTAATACTGAATAATTACACACACACACACATACGTCATGCGTCACACGCACGCACACAAAGTTCACCTGTGGAATTTCCATCAGAAAAGAGCAGCAGAGAAATATGGTGTTCATCAGTGTTCACTGTCACAACTTATTAATTTAGAAAACGAGATCCAACTAGTTACAATACCAAAATCCTATGATAATTTGTAATCAAAACTCTCTCTAGTGGTTTCTGTGCTTCATTAATTTTCGATTTTGGGATTCTCTCAAATTCTCAACTCACGTTGAGAGTTTGAGAATTGAGACTTTGAGTGACTGAAACTGCAGACGGCAGCTATGTGCGTGTGACCTTTATAAAAATCCGGGTGTAAATGATCGGAAAGGAAATTCCAATAATAATTCATTAAATTCTGATTCCGATTCGGAATCGCAATCAAAATGAAAGCGTTTTGATGAGTTAAAGAATTTATTATAGAGAGAATGAAAGAGAATTTTTATTTTATGTGATGATGATGTTTAACACGGATACGACAAATATTTACAGATTTACAGACACGAATTTAATCCTCATTTCATTTTCATTGTACCTTTATATATTGTATTTATATTGTACAATTGATTATTAATAAAATTATTATACACAGTTTCTACTCGTTTAACATATAACTTTGAGGATGAAATTGTAGATTGGAGAGAATGGAGTATTTATTTATGGAGTTTTGATTTAATCAAATTGATTAAGATATATATACATGTTACAATTACAATTACAGATAATTGTCAGCAAGCTCTGGAAATAAGTTAATTGTTGTAGTTATATGTTGCATTAATACACAGTTAAATATATTGTAAATATGTACATTTAACATTATTATTTTGACACACGTAGACACAGAAACAGATCTACACATTTTTATGTTACGCATTTGTTGATTGACATTTATTTGTTAAATATTCCATTATATGTATATATATATTCTCTATCTATCTGTAATTCTATATGTAATATATTTATGTACATATATTTCAAGTTCAATTTATTGTTGCTTCATCACGAAATGGTAATATAATATATATATATATTTAATATAATATGGATTGTATATCCGCATTTTTTGTTTGTTTCTCCGTTTATTTTGTAGGATGATTTACTACTAGTAGTTTTTTACTTCTTTTTTCGTTTTTGGTTTCAAGATCAAACTCCCACACACACACACGTCTAACAAATTCCCATCTACATATACATAAGCAATTAAATTAAATCAAAAAATGAGTTTAATTGTGTGCACATTTCATTTTCATTTTCATTTGCATCATAACAAAACAACTAAAACCGTCTCACCGAAATCTCGAGGGGTTTATCCGCGGATTCCGGGATGTTTTCATGATATTTAAAGATGATGGTCATCTCGAGAATTATAGGGTAACCAGCCTAATCGTGCAATGGCTCCAATGTGACCTAAATTATATTAATCAACAAAGAACAAACAATTAAAAATTCCACAAAATGAAATAAAATCCCCCCGCGGGTTGTTTAAACTTTAAATATTTTAAACAGTTTCTTGGTCACTGGTCGAATGACCTATATTTATTATTTCCTCACGTTTTTGTTGGTAGTTCATCGGATTTGGGTTGACGAAACCCCGGAATTGACGAGGGAACCTTTTAGTATTATTATTTTTAATTAATTACAATACTTATTACATGAATGAGATCAAAACAACAAAAATTACTTATACGATGCATATACAGATATTTCATATGGAATTTCGTCAAATTAAAATGATTTGGACTTTACCACCCGCCCCTGGCTAAACTCCCTGTATAAAAACAAAAACAATAAACAATAAAAAAACAAATCAGGATTAATTTAATTGCAATGGACAATGTGAACAATGAACACAGGCTGGAGAGTAATCAATTAAACTTTATTATGTATCGTTGTTTTCACTATACACATATTTTAAAATGATGAACATCTAAATACAAATTGACAAATTCATGTGAGGAGGACGTTAAACTCACCCAGAAATCGTTTGAATTTCAACGAATTTTCATCCTCGTTGTTGAAAGTTGATGATAGACCGGAGGAGCGGCCCATCCCTCGACTTCCACTATATGCAGCAATAGAGCCCAAATGTCTTTTCGTCACTGCATCTGTCTCATCATAATCCGGATTGTATTCATCCTCCGGCGTACAATTCACCTCCGACATCTGCAAACAAACAACAATCAACAATCAACAATCCATTCCATTCCATTCCATTCCATTCCATTCCATTCCATTCCATTCCATTCATATAAAATTCATATCCAAATGTACATATAGAATAGACTGTGCACCAGCAAAAAAATGAAAACAACAGTGTGGGATTTGTTTTTGTGTATTTTGTGCATCCAAATTCAGAAAAAAAGAGGAGGAAAACTTTCGGGGAATTTTCATTATTTCCAAATGTCACCTGAAATCTCCTTACGAATTAGAACTAGAACTAGACTATAGACTAATGAAATTGCATGATGTAGTAGTTATTTATGGGGGAAACAGGTGGATTTGAGCGCACAATTCCCGTTTACTCTCTCGTTAAATAAAATACCTAGACAAAAAGACAAAATATGGAATACGTACTAAGAAAAAGAATAACAAACAGGGAGCTGCGTTTTGCGTTGCTTTGCATCAATGTACTCTACTATTTTTAATAATGTACCCCATTCTTATATTGCCCATTTCTCTTATGAGAGATCCTTGTGCCATCTAAAATACATTGGCAAGGAAAATAATGGGCGGGGCTTAAAATTACAAAAATGGTACGTACATTATTAAAAAAAGGACAGTAGATGTGTTTATATTTATCGTTAGAGTAAATGAGAAGACGGAGAGAGAATCGAATTTCCGATTGTCCTTCCATTAATCTCCGCTCCCTATTTCCTTTTTCCTTCTTCACCAAAATTCTACATGCAGCCATTGGACATGTACCCTACTATACGTCGCCTTTGTCTTTGTGGACTCTTTGTGTCTTTTGCCTTTCCTTTTCCCAGCCGCCCTGTTGTTGTTGTTTTCTCTTTTCTCTTTTCTCTTTCTCTTCCTCTGTATACCTCATCATCATCATCATCATTAATATTAATACTCCCTCATTCTCCTCTTATTTTAATTTCCATTGTCTCGTCTCTCCTTCAGCTCTTTAGCTTTGACGTGAATTTGGAATTCTCTCTTCACTTTTCACTTGTCGCTGTTCACACTATTCACTATTCACTACTCACTTTTCAATCGACTTCCTCCACACAAAAAACCAAATTCCCAAACCAAAAGACAAGAAGAAAACGGAACAGAGAATCTTTTTTATTTTGAGCTCAAAAAATTCACAATTCACACCATTAGTCAACGTTCAATCTCTCTCTCTCTCTCGACACTTTAACCAAATCTCCAAAGTGCAATTCCCAAAAGCTTAAAACAACTCCCACACCATCCCACAAATTTTCACCCTCTCCGTCGCATTTCGTTGGTCTTTGGTCTTTGGTCATTTTTTCCATTTGTCATGTCCCGTTTGTCATCATGGAAATTTGCGGAATTTCTCTCAGACAGACTATCTAAATTCCGGGATTTCAGAATTTTGGAATGAGTGAACTCTGACCTTTTTTTAACTTCCAAATGATTTTCCCACTATGTACCCACCCTACTTTGGACTTGATGAGAGTGAGAGAGGAAATCCTTCGAGTTGAAAACTAAAACTAAAGAGAGACTATAAAGACGGCGGAGGAACTGAATAGATAACAAGGCAAAAAGGCAAAAAGGGAGGGGAGCCGTTTCATTATGATTATGACGTTGTCTACTCTCTCCACACCGACACCGTGTCTTTTGTCTTTGTCTTCAATTTTCCATACGCAACAGAGAGAGAACAGTCGAGATAAGCGAGTGACGAGCTTGACAGTTGACGCACAGTATCGCCTTGATTCCCTTCTCCTTTTTACCACATTTTACGTATTTAGTTTGTCTTTGTAGTGATGACGCAATTGATTATTTGGGATCGTCAAACTGAATGTGATTTTTTTCTAGTATTAAAGATTGAGGATATTTTTTTTGAAGATGTTCGCAAAAATCCTCAATTCATTCACACGGATTTTTTGTTCTTCTCTTTTGGGGTGTTTTGGTGCATGTCGACGGGAAATTTTCTAATAATACAAAAAAATCCTATCAGGAATTATTCCTCGACACCGAACCGAAAGAAAGAAAGAAGGAAGGAATACAAAAAACAAAAAACAAGGACAAGAGAAATGGAGCGTGTGACGTTTTTTATTAGTGTAATTGCACTTTTCATTTCTATTTCTCCATTTTGCCTTTCCTCATTTTCTACGTAGTAACTGGGCAATGCTATAACGCTACTCCATTTCCTGTACATTTTCATATCCTGCTCGAGTAGTAATAAGCTCAAAGGGAAAGTGGTGGAGATTCAGGTGTGGATGATGGCTTCAGTGTTTTATTATTATGAGCCCGAATGTCCGCTGTCCTCTGTCCTCTGCGTTTTTGTCCTTTTCCACACACATTCTCGATTTCCAACTCTCAACCTCACATTTACAGTCCTGTGTGAGGAGAAAGGAAAAGCAAAAGGGAAATTTCCTTGGAGCGTTCTAATAACTTTTCCTTTAGTAACATGTAAAACCATAATATGTAGTTCAAAAACATGTACATATGTAGAAAGTTGTAAATCTCCCTTGAGCTTTTACTTTTACTCTCACTTTTGTGTGTAGGTATAGCTTTCAGGTAATTTGGGAGTTGTCCATTTAAATGGAGGAAATTCACGGTTTTGAATTTAATTTAATTTACCAAACGTATCGTGCATTTACCATATCGTCGGTTAAGTTCACAAACGAACTGTAACGATTTTCCTTGATTTGCGGAAATACTCCTACTGCGTCCGTCTTTGTGGGTAAAATTCTGAAAAAATTGGGGGTGACAGAAAAGGTCATGTCAGACAATAATGTCTCCGGCCACAAAGCTCCATCTTGAGCCGTTTGACCTTTGGAGCAGGTCAACGAAATTAAGGAAAATAATTATAGTTCCTTTGTGAACTTAACAGACGATATATAGAATGAAAGATTTCAGTTCAAGTCGAGAGTGTGCAGAGAGGAAAAGTAATTAAACCAAATTTGTTTGTTTGTTTTTCCTTCTTGCTTGTTTTCTTATTATTTTTTTTTGTAAACAAATAGAAAAAATGTATAGAAAAACAAGAGGAGAATTTTTTATTGCACAATTTGAAAGCTGGTTCCTCCCACCAATTCCGATTATCTATATTAAAGGATTATAAGGACAAATCGGGTGGTTGTCGTGGCTGAGTATAAAATTTGAGGATGAAAAATATACTGGTTGTGTGTACTTATACTCGTGATGTCGCTCTCTTTTCCCCCCTTTCTATTGTCCTCCTTTTCATTTTTTTTTTTGAAGGATTTTCCGTCCTTTATAGTGAGGAAAACGTAAGATTTTCTATAGGATTTTCTCCCTTTTTTTTGGGAGGGATTTGAAACTTTATACTGTAGGAAGAAAATGAAAAGAATGAGGATTTTGAGGACTTTTATTTTGAAATAACTTGATATATATTAGAGGAAATTGAGATAAGACTTAAGATTAGGACAAAAAACTTCCAGCTATATAGAGATTTTTCTGTATGTTCTCATGTAAGATCAAATAGAAACTATACGTGATGACGCGTATAGACTCTCCACCATTTAAAGCTCCGATGAGCAAATCTGATTGAATTTTTTTCATTGCCAAAATTTACAAAATAAAAATACAAATGCGCATCAATGTTTTTCCATATTTTTTTCATTTTGTAAAGGTCAAAGTCAGAGAGAGCGAAAAGATTTAAGTCGTCAGCAGCAATGCTGACTCAGCACATAACCACCAGATTAAGTTAAAAAATTACAAAGGATTTGATTTCCCCACATGTTTCATTTGGATTAACTAAATTTTGAATTCAAATTCAAATGTTCATTGTGTAATTGCTGACAAATGGTTGAAATTAAACTTGAAATTTGAGAATCCTCGAGACTTTCCCCACATTTGTGGACTTTTGAATTTCCTCGAACTCGAGATCATTGCCTCGTTTTTATTCGGATTACACATGAAATTTCGGGATTTCATCTGTATGTACTTTTTTTCCATCTGTCAGGTTTCGTTCCTTGTCTCTGAATTTCTAGACGCTTTATATATGTATAGAGATTCTAGATTTCTCAAAGTTTCTTTTCTTAGAGTTTCCCTTTTCTCTTTCTCTCTAGTTGTTTTATAGTGTGAGAGTCTCGAGAATTTCTTGCTTTGTTAAAGACAGTTGATAAGTCGGGAGAGGTTTGGCGAGTTTTTGGAACCTTGAGCTGAACTGACGAGAGTGACATTTGAAAATTCCTTGTACATATACTCACATTCCAATTCTAAGCCCCCAGACGAGACACAGATGATTTGGGTTCCGGTTCGTTTCCAAGAAAAAAAAAGAACACATTGAAATTGTTTGGAGGAAATTCAACGCCTACACATTTGTGCATATCCTCGTCGTTTCCGTTCTTTCCATTGACATCGATATCGGTTGAAGGTGAAGTGTAAAAGTCAAAGTTGGTATTTACAGCAAACACAGTAAAGAGCAACAAAGAATTTCTCCAATTTTTGTTTGTGTTTGTGTTTGTGTTTTTTTTTCATTTGTATAGTTGTATATGTATTTAGTTGCTGAAAAATGACCAAAGAAATTCCGGTATTTTTCTTCAAGAGAGAAATAATTTGAGAAACTTGTTATTTTCGTTCTCTGAAAAAGAATTTCAAAAGTTGAATGAGGAATTCGAAATTCCATTTAAAGTTCAACTGTCCAACATTCCAAATTTCCATTTAGACTGAAACTCAAACTGTGAAAGCGGAAAATGGATGTTGGGCAGAATTTCTTTAGGTAATTTTATACGGATTGTGCTATATAAACCAACTTCTTTGTCATTTGGCATGTCGAAATTTCAACTGCGTAAATTTATAATGCATTTCCCTTGTTTCAGAGTTACAGAATTTCTTCCTCAAGTCTGACACTGTCCGTCTTAATTTGTCAATTATCATTTGTCATTGGTGTGGAGAAATAATTGAATTAAAATTAGATTAAATTAGTGTGCCCAAAATAAATCTTAATCTAAAACTTTCACGCTTCATTTATACTTGCAAGAATTGCAACTTTGACACGACATTTCAAGTCCGGATTTTTGTCTTTTATATAGAGGAGGACGGGGTAAAAATGACCACCAAACGTTTTCCGCATTTACGCGCATTGTAATGAAGGAATTGGGATTGTGAATGCGTCATACGAGAGGTTGAGTCATTGTCTATCGACGCCTCATTTACTTTTTCTTCAATGTTTAATTCATTCTAGTAGAGATTTAACTTTTAAAAAAGGTCTCCAAAATGATACGGCGGGTAAAAATGAGCACCTTCTGTAAAAAGTGTCTTTCATTTGGTTCTAGTGTTCCATGATTTTTTGCAAGCTTATTTGGTGCAATGGCAAGCAAATAAAAGTCTTAGTTGGCCAAAAATATTATTAAACCAAGAAATACGATTTTTTAAAGAGTTTTTGGGTGGACACACAAGCGAATCACACAGCGTGTTTGCAGTGCCATTCTTGCAAGTATTTGTCAAGTCACTCGAACACTATCAATTTGACCTTTGTTCTTGAAACTACCATCCGAATCTGATGTAGACTGGTCCAAGCTACGAAAAACATGTGGAAGTCAATAAATTATATTCAGTAGTTTAATTATTATTTAACTTTAACGTCGGTGGTCATTTTTACCCCGTCCTCCACTACCTTTACATCGAGATTCCCGAGCCTCTCAATTTTAATTTATAAGAGGAATTTTTTTTTTCATCTTCCACGTGGATTGTCAATCGGAAAGTTAATTACATGCAATAAATGACTTTTTTCTTTATATGATTAATTGAGAGAGATCCGAAAAAAATCGACTTTCCTGTCCCCTTGATGCGTTTTCCTTTCATTACCTGTTATCTGTTAAAATATTACACATCACAGCCATAAAAAAAGTGACAGTCGCAAATTAAAAATGAGCAAAGCCCATCGTTTGGATTTTTTTCAGTCATTTCCCTTCAAATTCATCTAGTGATAAAATCGCTATGAAAAATTGAAAATGCTCCAACTTTTCAACTTTAAGATTGTTTTTTTTTTTTGCTAATGATGTAAAAACTGGGGGTGGAGGAAAACTCACCTGTAAAGTGAAAGCCAAGATGAGGATGATGGAAAAAGTGATGAAGTAAATTTGGAGCCCGTGTGAAGCCATGAGAGAGAGAGAGAGAATTGACTATATGAATCAGCTACCTATACAAGTCGATGTAGAAGAACACAATTCACTGCCGTGTGGAATTCCACAAGAAAACGTAGAAAAATCCGACAATCTTCTCTCTTGTCACGTTAGGTAATTTATAATTTCACAAAACACAAAATAGTCTATACGTTTCGTGTACGCAGTGTAAATTTACCCTGTCCCCTAAAATAAATATCAGATTTTTTTTGATTTTTTTTTATATATATTTCTATTATACTTTAATGAAATTGATGAAAAGTAAGTGTGAAGAGACGAAACAACCGTGATTGAAAAAAATATCTCTTGTATAATGTAATTTTATTATATATCAGAATGAGAGGGAAAGAGCTGAGAGGAAGTCTGTTCGAGGAATCCTTCACAAATGAATCAGTTTCTTCCCCGTCCGTTTCTTTTTACTTTCACTTGCACCCACTCCAACTTCAACTCTTGTATATATACCTTCTCCTGGAATCACATCTCAGAATGCCCGGAGAGTGCGCCCACTCGACACTCGACAATTTGGATTCTGATTTTGACTATGCCTAAGGAAATGGGCAGCATTGGACATAGTTTGTATTTTCCGTTGTCCTTTTCCTTTTCTCTCTCTCTCTCTCTCCTTTTCCGACTTTCTCTCTCTCTCTCTCTCTTTCACTTTGGTTTCGATGACGAATGA
The DNA here is from genome assembly GCA_034699125.1 of Gisinianus flammeolus. Taxonomy (NCBI): domain Eukaryota; kingdom Metazoa; phylum Arthropoda; class Collembola; order Symphypleona; family Katiannidae; genus Gisinianus; species Gisinianus flammeolus. The sequence goes on along the minus strand of JAIUND010001456.1, from coordinate 12,881 downwards.
ATTTTTGAGTGTAGCGTAAAGCGTAAACGAGAGATGAGAATGTGGTGATAAGATGTGACTACGAGCTTCCATTCCTGCGGGCAATTAACTTTCATTGTCAATATTTCATTAGTAAATTCTAAATGGGAAATAATTCAGTTTCCTCGGAAATTTTCAATGTGGGTTTCCTTTACGCTGTGGTGAAATCCGAGTTCATCGTCTCTCTCTCTCTCTCTCTCTCCTTTCTGTCACGGAAGTCCAAAGTCCATATATGATTTCAAGGGAAAACTTTTGTTATTAAACCTCACGATTCCCCGCTACCAAAATACTAAGCAATTTTTTGCGTATTGTGTATTATTTGCGCCCTTGAAAATCCCGAATTGTGTATGAAACTTTAAATTGCAAGTCAAAAAAATGATTTTCACCATTAAAAATTGCAATTTCCAATTTTTTCCTTCCTTCATTTTTATTTTTCATTTATAAAGAGATCCGTCGTAGATTTTATTCCTTTTAGTTTTTTTTTTTTAATCCAAAAAAATCCGTAAAAACTCTTAAAAAACACCGCGGGGAGAAAAGTGTGTCAAGATGAGTGAATTTAGAGTTTCCGCGTTTCCATTAGACTTTCAGACGAATTTCCTTCCAGTTTTCAAACTGAGTATGAAAAATGTCTAATGAAGTGACTTTCTCTCTCTGTCTCTCGTCATGGCAGTTTGTTTACATCTATAGTCTGTAGTGATTAATAGGTAATTACAATTTATTTACGCAGTTACAGGTTTGAGCTTCCACATTTCCCAAACCAAATCTAAATCGGGGGACTTAGTACACAAAAATGTGGGTGATAGTTAGGAAAAGTATCAAAGTATATGCGGAGAAAACAGTCAAGTCGGAAATGAATTAAGACAAAAAAAAAAAAGTATACGAACAAGAAATTATTTGTGTGCAAAAAAATAAAACAGCTAAATAGATAAAAGATAAAAACGAGAGATGAAAGTGGAAGAGAAGCTTATGAAGACGAGGAAGAACTGTGAGTTTGTGTGTGTGTGTGTGCATATGGACTACACACATTACACATTACACACACAATACTATATGTTGCAGACTGTAGAGCTATAGATTAACATGTCTTTGTAATGGAGATTGGAGCGTGAGAGTGAAACTCGGGAGTTTTATTTATCCCCGGGTATTAAAGTCACACCCACAAACACAAACACAAATACTACTGTAGAATGTAGAACTCCAACAAATGCAAAGGCAACAGCCGGCTTTCTCTCTCTCTCTCTCTCCCTCTTCTTTCTCTATTTTGTTCCACGAGAGAGCTGTGACAAATATAAGAAATAAATATAGAAAAAAAGAAAGAAAAAAAAACAAATACAGAGATGAAATGAAATGAAAAACAAAAAAAACAACAACAATTCATGAAACAAAATTCTGTGCACACGGAAAATCCCTGATCTATAGTTTCCTCTCCTCTATTTCTTCATCTTCTTTTGTCTGATGTTTGTCGAATTCTAAATCGGATTTCAGATGCGGATGCGGAATAATTGCTATACAGATGGATAAGCCATCTAGATCTCCTCCGTGTGCTTTTTGTCTTGATACAAATTTAAATACAAAATGTGGGGGATTTGTTTTTCATATACTGCAAATTATGTATGAGGAATCTCACAGAACTCACAGATGAATGGCTTTTGTATCCATTATAATTGTTTACATTTTGTCAGCTGGGTTAAGAATCACCCGAGAAATAACTTAATGTGTGTGGTGTGGTGTGTTTTTTATGTCAATTTTATGCTGGTAAGCGTTGAGTTTTTTTTATGCTTGGAGAAAAATATTATGGAGCTCCAGAGCGGCTCACTGTTTTCCTTTTGTATAATTTCGGTAATTTCTTCCAATTAAGAATGATGACTATCAAGCTCATTTTTTTTTCATCCAGATTTTCTACAGTTTCTACAGCTATCACATTGTCACTGTTTTTTTTATGATCATCCTTTGCCCACATTAAAATAATTTCATTCAAGGTTCATTTCTTTATTTGCGTCATTTTTTGCCCCATGTGGGACTGCTTTCCCATTTCCCATTTTATGCTTTATTATTCTCTACTCTATTTTGGTCATTTTCCTCTTTCATTGAAAATCAGTGCGGGAACGGAAATGAAAGGATTTTTCTGAGAGTGAGAGAGAAAAGGAGAAAAGAGAAAAAAAAATCAACCGAAGGAAGCCAACTTTGGGCAAGTGCAAAAGTATAAGATTCCGAATTAGAAATCAGAGTGAGAGTTTGTACATTGTAAATGAAAGTCCGGATTTCTGTACACACAGTCTGCGTCGTCTGGAGCCTGAAGGGTGTTTATATTTCATGTGAAGAAATCAGAATGGAGAGTCGTTGTTTTGGAGAGAGAGAGAGAGAGAGAGAGAGAGAGAGAATCCGGGTAGTTTTCTACATAGAATATCTGTATAGAAACGCGGGCATCATGATGTCATGTCGCGTTTTGTTCATGATGTAATTCGGACGTGGATTTTCAATTTGTCGGCTTCCATATTCGAGTAAGTACTTTTTTTTCTCCCTATACTAAATCTAATGTAATCAGAGAGCGTATGAATGTGTCAACAAATTGTGTTCATGTCTGCTTATGTGTGTGTGTGTGTGTGTGTGTGTGTGTGTGTGTGTCTTATGTAATTTGGTTGGCAGTTTTTGATTAATCATCTTTTCATCTCTCTCATCACATGAACAATCTCGACTCTGTGCCTTTGCTTTGTGTGTGTGTGTGCATTTTGTCTTCTCGTCGTCAATCTGCTCAAGGAAAATTAAAACGGGATGGATGATTAAAAACGTGATGCTGTTTTATCGTTAGTTGTTAGTTGTTAGAGTTCCTGTTTCACATTGTACTCTGCCACTTATTTTTACTAGTACTATACATATAGTATTCACTCTTTCACTCGGAATCTCTCCGTCTGTTTGTATTGTCATATAAAGCTTTTTCCCTTGTCCTCTAATGAATTCACTTTCTATATTACATAGCCGTGAAAACAAGGAGAAAAAAGAATGATGAAATTTTGTAAGGAGTTTACTTTTATCGTACAAAACAAATTCAAATTATTATGTGTTCTCTGAACCAATATGTGACAATTTCAACGTGTGTATAAGATATTTCATAATTTTGTACATATTACAATAAATTTAAGTTAAAATTGTCATATATTTTGCATTTTAATTTTGCACACACATTTTCAATAGCTGGCTCGACAATTTATTGTGAACTTTCAAAGTCTAAAATTTCTGAAAACTGTGCAACTATGAATTTTTTTTTTTTTTTTTTTTACGAAAATCCGTACACAGAAAATCTAATTTCGCTTGACAAATGGAAAATGACGATTATACCAAAGCTCTTTTGAGGAAATTGATTTTAAGTTTGATTTTTAATATCGCTCTCCAGCAATTTTCTTTGCTCGTAAGAGCTATCAATGTAGAAATCTGTGAATTGGGATCTCCGTCATCATTATATATGTACAAGATGATCAAAGGAAAGCTCATGTTGACTTTCCTCCTCGTTTTTTATTGCTAATTAAAAGGATATTGCAGGCGATATGAGTCCTTTGTGAAAAATTGACTATGGACATTTTGGATTATATTTTATATAGCTGCACAAAAAAAATGTGCAATGAAGTTCAATGAACAATCTTTATATGATGATGTGGCAATTTAATTCTTCATTCATTTTCATTGAGAGTTATATGAAAGAATGTTTGCACACGCGCCCGATTTCGTCTTAATCTTTTGTGTGCACTCGCCCAAGATTGGACAGTGATTTCCCATTTCCCCCAAAATACACAAAGACTTTGGATTTTTTTTCATCAATTTTTTTTATTAGTTATGGAAATTTTATGGACGACACTGAATAATAACAGAAATTAAAGTCTAATGCAACAAAAGAAAAGCGATTAAAATTCAACAGGCACACACACAAATCCAAAGAATTCTAAAATACTATAAAATTTATACAAACGAAATTTTGCGATGATTTTCTTTCTTAATTTTTTTTTGATGTCCCATCTCGACAAATGAAAATGGTGACGATTTCATTTCTCAAGAGCTTATGATTTTGTTGGATTTCCTCTTGTCTTATGTCTGACTGCTGGGAATTATGATTCCCAGTACAAGAAATGTCAATGTCAATCCCCAGTCGAATCCTCACCCGAATATTTTTCATTTGAATGTCCCTTTCACCTAGAAAGCCATAGTTGACATTCCGACTAAAAAATTCCAATTTCCTTAAATGAGTTGAGTGCAGAATGAGAGCCTTCAAATTCCCTTCGACCTGTGTCGTGTTCAAGTCATCAAACTCGGAATGTTTCTCACTAGTACAAATATTCAGGATTTTGAGGAGTTCAAGTGTGAGAAGATGATTTCGGATATGAAGGAGCATTTGATGGAGTTTCCCACACCAAATCCCAGTTAAAATCAACTGTTTCAAAGTGTGTGGAAGTACGGAAGGGAAATTACAACAATTAAAATGATGTAATAAGGACGTCCGAGAGGATTCTGGCTCCATTTTCAATGTCAAATCCAACTCTTGAAGTTGACTACAGACAGAGAGAGCTTCACAAATGTAGCGAAAGTCCTCCTGACTGATTTGAGCGTACGTCAAATGAGAATTGAAACTAAATCTGAGTAGAGTGGATGCATTTTTACGGATCGCTTGAGAAATTTGAGTATGATGAGATGGATGAAGATCCAAAGCACAATTCACATCAAATCCTCTCAATTGACTTTGACAGGAGAGGAGGAAATAACCCAAATTTTGATGACCATAACCTTCATAGCGACTCAATTCCAACTGTAGACAAGTCAATTGAAGTTGACTCAACTCCTCTCGGAGTTTCTTCAGTTCATTCGGTGGGATGGGTAAAGAGGTTCGACGGAGAGAATCCTTTGAGAAATGATTTGAATATCCCAATTGATCTTGAAAATTCAGAATTTTTAAATCCCCATTATTGTGGAATCCAGCCAGAAATTTGTATACATTGAGGTAAGCGAGTAGAATACTTTCCCCTTGAACGAAAATCATTCGAGTACTCAGTGTGAGGGAGGAAAGGGAAGGCATTTGGATTTTGGAAAGCTGACTCAGGACGAAAATGTCATCTTCCCATTCAGAAAGCCGGCTCACAATCTATATCGTATCGTACATAGAAAAAAAAGTTAAAAGTTAATTACGTTTGAAAATGGAATTTAATTGAGCAATCCAAAAGTTGTATACCTTTAAATGAGCGAGTTGTTTCAAAATGAGGGGGGAATGGACACTCAGAAACTTGATGCCTCTGAGGGAGTCTTCTTCGAAAGTCAGGGATTTTAAAGCGGACCATCTATTCAGGATCCTCATCAGGTTTCCCTCAGAGATGGATTGGAACATGGAGCAAATGGAATTCCCTTCAAAAATCAGAGTAGAGCAACAACTATTTGTATGAGGATTTATTTGTCCAGAGGAGTTGGAGTTGGGGCTCCGATTTTCATCGGTTTCTGAAGGATGTGAGTGAAAGTCCATCGTGAGGTTTTTTACAGTCAAAGTGTTCAGATTCAATTGGGAATTGAGGATGGAGGGCAGGGTTTTGTCTGTGAGGACGGCATGGAATTTGAGAACATGCATATCCAAATTCTGTGTCCATTTCCAACAGACGAGGCGAGACGAGAGAAGACTTTTCCTGTCCAATTTCCGAAATATCCTCATCAACAACTGATCCAAAAAATTCAATCAAACACAATTCAATGATTTCAATTATCGAAATTTGGATATTTTGCGGAGTTGAATTTAAATGCATTTTTGTTTTGTTTTGGAAAAACAATTCTCACCTCGGGTGGGAGTAAGTCAAAATAATTCATTTTCGAATATAATTGTAAAATAAATAAATAAATACGAAATATAATTTAAGGGTTTCAAAAGGATTTTACGAAATTTTAATGGGAATGTGCGGAAGAGCATCCAAAAACTTGACTCTTTATTCAGCTCGAGTCTAATGAGAAAGAAAGGAAAATTTGTGGATTTTCGGAATTTCGAGTTGGAGTGCAAAATGACATTTTTGGAAAATTCTTGGAATTTTCATTTCCGGTTTTGAATTTTTCTTGAATTTTTTTTCTATTAAAAATAAAGTTTGATTAGATTTTTGGGAATTGTAGATTTTATTTAGTAATTTTTTTTTCAACACATGACAACAACAATAATAATTAGATTTTACATTTTTCGGTTTTAGTTTTTTGGGGAATTTGAAGAAGGCGATACATAATTATTATATGAATCTTCATGATGTTCATCATCATGACTGTCCTCATGATCCGTGGTGTCAGTGATGATGAGGGAAGGATTCAACGAGGGTTTGGACACAGTGGTGATTGTGATGTCTCCGATGGTCCCATTACTCACCAAACTAGCTGTACTCAATTTCCGATGACATTTCGTACACGCCCGAACACTCCGTCGCTTCCTTTTCCTCTCCGTACTCTTCATTAGACCAAGAATCTTCAATCGTTTGTTCTCCTTCCAATCCATTATATTCTCCACAATGAATGAGATGAACGCCGCAGTCGCACCACCAGCAACCATCACAAAACATAGTTTTAAATGGCCAATGGACAACCCGGGGTGACCTCTCCTCCGATTTTTATTCGGATTCTTTAGCAGTGCCTAAATCAAAAATCAAACCAAAATATGTATTCAATAATTGCTCAAGTTCTTCCTATTCATCACAACTACTGGAATTTGAATTTGAACTATTTATCAATAAGTATATCGTCTGTTAAGCTCACAAACGAACTATAATTATTTTCCTTAATTTCGTTGACCTGCTCCAAAGGTCAAACGGCTCAAGATGGAGCTGTGGGTCCTTCAACATTATTGTCTGCCATGACCTTTTCTGTCAACCTGAGTTTTTTCAGAATTTTACCCACAAAGACGGATGCAGTAGTAGCATTTCCGCAAATTAAGGAAAATCGTTATAGTTCGTTTGTGAACTTAACAGACGATAAATGTAATTAAATTATTAATTGTATTGAATTACGCGATATTGAATATCTTCCAGCCATTTTTGAATGAGTCCAGCATTCTGCATCAACCGAATTAACTGTAATTTAAATCAAACAAAATAAAAATCATGGCATGATTTCTTTTGGGTATTCTGATTATTTTGATGGGCGCGGATATTGGTAAACCTGATTGATTCGGTCAATGTATGGAGAGCCAACGGGGAAAACAAACCCAACGTTGTAAAAAGTTGGACACTCTTTAGTCACATGGATGGCGGATGAATATCCATTGTTATAGATCCCTTTGGCAGCGTACTGGAGAAACTTGGAACTGTCCATCACAGCAAAATCCCCTTTGGTTGCGACTCGGTCCAATGCACGACGCATTTCCGTTTGCGGTTGGAACCGGCGGACAAGAGCCATATCTGTTTTATCCGTAGAATTTGTGAAGGTTTTCAAGACGTCCTAACAAAAAAACGTGCACAATACAGCAAAATGTTTTTTTGTGTGTGCAATTCATCCTAATATAATTAATATTCATAATTAATTGAACGTTATTTATTTTTAAATATTGAAAATGTATATGTACTTCGAAACCGCCCCATCGCAGTCCAGATTTGGCCAGCTGCTTCAATGTATCGATGCGATAATCTTTTGGGCCCACAGTCAGCGATACAATCAAAGCCACCTTTCAAAGATAATAGAAAAAGGGGAAAGTTCTGGAATAACTGTGACAAACATTTTAATGTTTAATAGGATAAGAATTGAGTCATGTGTGTGTCATTTTAATATTTCGAGACGAACCCTGTAGAGAATGGCGGAGAGCCAACAGAAGAGGAGCCAGGCTACAATGAGTGCTCGTAACGAGTTGGACCTGGCTTTCAATGATTTCCGACTGGACACCATCGCACCCAAAGCATAGAAAATCCCTGCGTGTGAAAAACGTGATCATTCTCAAATATATATCATAATAGCAGAATATATAGGAACAGGAAAACTGAAAGATTGTGAATTAAATGTACCTCGCCCGACTGAGACGGACTCGTCCATTTTTAGTGGTCTCGTAATGGCACTAAACATGGGGCCAGCAACGAACGCCATGGACAACATGCAGGCCCAAACCTGCCATGAAAATGGGAGGACTAAGCCCAGCCAGTGCTGGAGAGCTTCCGGTCGTGGGACGGCGAAACAACCTCGATCTTGATCATACGGCGTGGAAACATCCACAACCTATATTTATATATTTGTTGTAGAAATATAATACTCTTATTGGTATTGTACATTTTTTTACATTTTTAGTAGTATCCGTAATCAGTTAAGCAGTGATGATTTGGAATGAATTGAATAATAACAAAAGATAAAAAAAATAAAAAACTGACGCTTTCTCGATTATCCACAAGAAATACACTGGCAAATCCGATATCCGCTTTCCCTCTGGCCACGTCTCCAATCAAACCCGACCAGTAATCATCTTTGTCCTGTGAGTGAAAATGAAATGACCGTAGGAATCGTAGGAATCGTCAAACTATGTATCTGTATATATGTAGTATGAAATTATATGTAAACGGAATGTAAGTAGTTGAGAGATTTAAAGTTAAATTTACGACTTTTCCCCATCGATCATTTCCTTTGAGTTCGTAGAAATGGTAAGTGAAATTGATGTAGCTGGACAACTCTTGAAAGATTTTGACTTCAAGTCCTGTATACTGTGCGTGAATAGTAAATGTGAATTAGTATTTTTCAGTACACATTACACTGACATTTTTTCCTTGTACTATATACACAACTTACTTCAAATTTCTTTGGTGACGTTTCCTCCCACATGACCTTTGGGGGGGGGGGGGGTATCATCAATTTTCATGTTAAGTTCATTCATTAAGAATTTTGGAAATTGATAGAAATTAATTAATTATTTATTTATTATTTAATTAACTAACCAGAGGAGGGAACTCGAATACACAAGCTTCTAGTTTATGCCCTCGAAGGTTATCTATTTTCTCTTTGAATAAAGGACGAAGTCGAGCAGAGAATCCAGAATTGATCCATCGAGCCACGAAAAATTGTTTTGGGCTACCTTGAGCTGGATAAGGATCAAGTGCTGCTATTTGCAGGGCCGCATGATTTCCCACGTCTTCTTCTTCCTAATATATCGTGTATTTATGTGAATAAATAGTAAATGAATAGTAAAATGTATACACAGAATTCAGAATTTAGAATTCCAATATTTATCATTGAATATAATAAAATATATATCTCACCAAGTCATCGTCAAAGTCTTCCAACAAAGCCAGACCACTAGATTTTCCATCTCGATCTGAAACTTCTGAAACGACAACCCCATTAAATATCTTCTCCGCCTCCATTCGATGTAAAATTCCCTGAAAATAACGTCAATAATTAGTTTTTATCTGTACTAAGTTCTTGATTTCCTGTGTATATGTATATAAATTGAAACTGAATTGAAACTTACTTTTGTAAGTTCCGCAGATTTGTCCTTGACAAGAACCACGAAACGTCCTCGCTTGTTCCACCACGGATATTTTGAGATTGAACGAATAATGTTGTCAAATCCCCTCACGTCTTTCACAAATACCATGAAAGCATTTCCTTTTGGAAGGATTCGATGTGTCCAGTGATTTGGTGGCTCTGTGTAATTTCCCATTTCATTTTATTAGTTGAGAAAACTGATCGTGAGTGTATATACTTAGGTATAAATACGATATATAAATACCTACATAGATTGGGATTAATGTAAGTAAAAACAAACTAAATGAATTGTTATACTTGAATTGATACGAAGAGCCAAATCAGTATCAAGTGGCAGGAAATACGTGACAAAGGATTTCCTTGTGTTCATCTCCAGTTTCATTAACATTTCCGTAATGTCCCAGGACTCATCGTACAATAAAATGATCTAAAATAAGGACAATTTTGTTAGACATTTTTTGATTTTGATTTTACACAGGACTCGATATTTCGATTCAGATGTGCATTTTTTGAGATTGAGTTTTTTTTTTTACTTGAGGGGAGTCAGAATAGTATTCGTTTGCAGTCGCAGTTAGGAATTCATCGACTCCACGTCCAGCATCTCCAAAATTGTCACCCACTCGAAATTTGATACATCTTGTGACGGCGTACAACAAAGCGAAACCCACCAAATTATATTTCGTTGTTGAAAAGTAATCCTCACACGTTGTGTTCACTGGAATGTTCCAGTAACTTTCCATTTTAAACTCTAATCCACTCACCACTATATATATTATTGCAATTTAGTCATTACACTTTGTAACTATTAAAAAGTCCTTTAACTTCCAACCCTTTGAACTCCCGATTAAAACTTGAACTGAGGAAAAACTGTCATTACGTTTGAGTGTATATAGAAAAGAAATGAGGACATTAATTGGGCTTAGAAAAATCCAAAGTAAAATGGAATTAAAAATTAACGTGATGGAGAGATTGACGGCTGTCAACTGTGTGGAAATTGTCAGAATACAGAATATAGAAAACGACTATCGAAAATTGAAATGAATGTAATCGAATGGCGAAAGCAACGGAGAAAGCTAGCAAATAATATCTGAAATTGGCAAAAAGTCCCATTGATTTCTCTCTCATATAGAAACTAGAATAGATAAGATATGTTATTCTATTTTTTTCTTGACTTTTTTGTATGTTACAAATTAATTATTTGAGAATGCGAATGTATCGGAATATGCAATTCAATTCATCAACGAAAGAACTGTGTGGGTTGAATATTCATGGACGAGTCCAATGTTTCACTCACATATGTCAAATTTCAAACTATATACTGACGAGTTACTGACATGGAATCGCTGACATGTCCATCGATTTTGTACTACATTTGAACTTTTGTTGTCCATTCCAGAAAAGAAAGAACAACTCTGGGTTTTTTTGTTTCTTTATATAAGACTTACTTGGATAATAAAGTAGAACACTGGGGAATTAGTATTTGGAATATCTTGGTCATGAGAGTCTCATTAGAATTAAAATGTCTTTGAAGATTTGTATGGGTTTATATATGCATGACTAGTATTGTTTTTATTTATTTCGAAATTCAATTTGAAATTACTTGCACACTACGAAAAGACATTCGTGATTTGTGGACAGGTTTAGAAGAATTAGCTATTCGTATTTTTGAAAAAATAGTTGTTTTTTTTTTGTATTTATGTTAAAAGATGTAAATGCCATCGGCAAGTAGATGTGCTGTGTGAGAAATTTGTTTGTTATTTTCTTCCGTAGCTTCCTCCTCCTCCTGATCCTCCTCGGTACTGATTATTGTAAGGCTGATTATTGCCTCCACCTGAATAGCTACCTCCTCCACCACCAGAATAACATGGACAACATGATGAGCCGGAGCCGCCGTAGGTCTAGGAAAAAGTGAAACATTTAACCGGTATTAATGGTCATTACAAAGGATAATTATTTGTTGTAATTGTGTCTGTACTTACTGCGGAGCCTTCTTGGACGGCCACGGCCAAAATAAGAGCTATAAAGGTGAGAGCAAAGCAGTTGGACTTCATATTTCGATTTTTTATCTAAATCCGCGATCAGATATGTTTTCCTTTTTCTTGTATTTTTTCAGTTGTTGGATAGAGCAGTGAGAGAAGATGATTGTGAAGTTTAGTGGAAAATTCACAGCTTTTATACCAATGAAGATTAACTAATTATACTCACACTCAACTTTTTGACTTTTACATTTAAGCATTATTGCACAATCCGATAATGAATCAAATCATCCCATTATTTGACATGTGGACCTTCAAAAATCAGGAAATCAGGAAAACTACAAAATAATTCGGACTCGAATCTTATATAAAGATAATCAAATCAATTCTGAACGGAATCTACTGAAATGTACTATGCAATACATAATACGAATACACAATTATATGTAGTTTACAAAGTCACTGGGAAAACACTTTGCATTATGAGAAAATGAGAATGCATGAAACTGAACCAGGAAATGTCACATTCTTACTTAATAATTTTAATAGATTTATTTCCAGTCACGTATTTAGAATTGAAATTGAAATTGCTTCTCGTCAAAACGTTCAATTCCCACAGAAGAATTCTAATAAAGAATACGAATTTCAAATGCGAATGCGATTTATGATGCCAAAAAAAAAACTGGTGAAAATACTTCACATCACTGATGAAAACGAAACGTTTAAAGATCAAAATCATTTTACATGATAATAAATTTATTTTTCTTATACATACGACGATAGTATACAGTACATTTAATGATACACTCATTTTATGTATATAATTTTTCTTATGCAATAACACGGGCGTTTTGATATTGTTGCATATAAACATATCTGTAGGTACTTATCTTATCTTACATCTATTTCATTTACCTTTATATAATATAATTATGTTTATATTCAGCTTTATACGCCCAATAAATTAAAATTTCCCTGCTCTTCTTTATAATTTTTGTTGTTGTGTGTTTTTTACTTGACACTACAAATTTGTAGGTATATTTTTCCGCACGCTTGACGCTGCCGCTGCGTTCTCGATTTGTGTTAAGAAATCTTGAGTGTTTTTTGTTTTAAATATTTATACCATAATAATATTTGTAATGTATAATTGATTGTAATATGTATGGTGCTGGATTATGAGAAGATTCAACTCTTTCACACTTGTGAAGTCGATGCTGACTGACAATAAAATGACTATCATATATTTTGTTTTGTTTTGGGTCTTTTTCTTCCCCCAAAAAAAGAAGCTTCAAGTGCAAAAAAAAGTTTAAACGTAAATACCTATATGCAAATATTACTAGCAATAGTGAGGGTTCACAGTTTTAACGAAATCGTTAAAACTTAATATCTTCGTTAAAAGAAAGTATGCAAATTAGAGAAAAGTCGAGAGGG
>JAIUND010001455.1:0-35430 GCA_034699125.1 Gisinianus flammeolus | reverse complement strand
TGAATTTTAATTTTAAATTAAAAAATCCCCCCCCCCCCCCCCAAAAAAAAAAACAGCCGTGAAAAATAATACAAAATAAAAGTTTGTTTTGTTGGTTAACTGGAGGAGTTTGTTTCTGATGAAAGTTGCCGACTTTTCTTTTATCAAAATATATAACCGTATAAGAATTGAAAAGCTTTTTTGAGTTGAATTCATGACTGACTTCCTTTTTACTTTTACTTGTCTATGTTGCCGTTTGTTTTGTTTTGTTTTGTACACAAAAATCTGTTCTGAAATTGATACAATTGCTCAAAGGGGCCTCCATTATATTTTATTATACTCTTTTCAGACATTTCAAGGGAACAATCCGACTCAAAACTCAAGATTACACTAAAAGACTCTTTATGCAATTGCACTGCATCCAATTCATGAGCACAGTACACGTTATTAAGTATACAGCATCCTTGTCTTTAAAATAACTGTTTTATATTACGAAATTACAGAATAAGAAGTACCTATTCCAATGAAAGTGAATTCGGATTTGTTGATTTGTACTTTCTCAAACAATTTACACATTTATGGCGTATCTTTGTGGTTGTTGCTTTTTTTGCCTTTTTTTCTGATCAAGTTTTAAATTCTGAGTCAGTGAGAACTGCTGCGGGGGGAATCAAATTCAGAGTGAAACTGAAACAAAGAAAACAACAGCAAGTGACTATTTTTTTGTCGTCCTTGTGCTGTGGTGAGTGGTGATTTTAATCAAACGGAAAACAAAAAGAATTCTTCATGAGCTTATGAACATTTGTTTACCCCGTTTTTTTTCCGGGGTGCATATGAATCATTCAGACTTGAGAATTCATGAGTAATTTGAATTTGGCGTTTAACATACGTGACTGACGATTGACTAGTGTGTTGGAACAAAGAAATAATCGGGAATTTATCTGTCTTTCGTCGTGGTCGTGGTCGTCGTCTGATTTTTGACTCCGATACATAAAAACATATGTACATACTTGCTCATTGTTATGTATGTATGATTATAATATGGCATTATAGCAATGTAGATTACGTACACGCGTGTGTATTTCTGACTGCATTACTATAGTTGTACGAAAGTTGTTCAGAATGCAAAATAGCAGCTCTGTTTCTCTCTCTGTTCCTCTCTCACCTACTTGAAATATCTGTATCTACTTATGTATGTAATGTATATTCAATAGACAGCACATGTGCACATTCTAAATTCTAAATTGTACACAGGTATTCTCTGGATATATAGCATTGACTCGCTTTTTGTTTTGCTTATCGTTTAATTACCATCAAATGTGAGTTTGCCAGCTGTTCGGAAGTCAGCGGACGGAATTATCATGATATGACAGCCGGCTTTTACACACTCACCTATGTACATGCAATAAATTCTTATACAAACAGTCCAACTAGTTTTTATCCATCTCTATATAGATTCTAAATTTTAGAACCACTCAAAACGCATGGCATAAAAATACATGTCAATATATCGTATGTATACTGTACTTACTTTCATCACTTTACAGATACGTATTGTTCTGGAAATGCTTGCACTTTCTAATATTTACAGCAATTTCAAGATTTGACGAATCGTTCATACATGATGATGATGATTAAAAAATTAATTAACTCCTATTCAAATTCATTGGGAATTGGGCATACAAAAAAATTCCATGTGGAACGATAGGAATTCCATGAAATATACTTAACTTTATTCATCAATTTGATTCCGGAATTTCATTGTAAGATAGATGAAATTCCTGAAGAAAAAACCTGCAAATGTTTGCATGAAGCACAAAGAATTAGCAAAAAATTCATCATCACGGCTTTCTTTTGCATTTTATCATGGTCATCAAGTTCCGTCATATATACATAATACAAATGTCATGTGTGGGTTCAGACGACGACGACACACGACACAAACTCATCATGAAAATGTACCTATACAATACAAGAGCCAAAGGACAATAAAATGGGAATTGGGGACTATTCAAGATGTGATCCAGGTGGATTCAAGATTTAAAGTCCTATTTTTAAAAAAAACTCACAATCACATACACATCTGTATACATGCATGATGGATATTTAGGGCAAGAGATGAAACGTCAACGAATCCACAAGGAAAGCAAAAAGGATAAAAAAAAAACCACCCCAAATAAAGCGGAGACATATATAGAAATCCGTTCCGTGAAGGCACATGGGAAGAAATCCATGTGTGTAATGTGAATGTGAATGTGAATATGAACGTGTAAAGCACATACCGATAGGTAATGGAATAAGTTATAAGTAATGAGGATATAATGGTGTGCACGCTTGAACATTGAGATGGGTGTCTCGAGTCTCCTCGCTGGAGTCTGGGATTCTGAATCGGACGTCGTCAGACTGTCTAGAAAGTCTAGATCGTCGGGTATTGAGAATGGTTTTTAAATATATTGAATGCAGTCGTATAGTTTCCCCATGTCTGTGTGTGTACACTGTATGTACACACAAACATATATATATAACTTTGAATTCAGTACACAAATACAATGTAAAAATACAAATATAGTGAAGAAAAGAAAAGACGGAATCAAATCGCGAGTGAATGCATTTTGTTTCTTGTCTTGTGGGCATCCAAAATGCAATTTCAATAGACCCAAAATGGAGAAAAAAAATTGTACATAATGTGTACATACAGGAAAATGCAACTGGTATACAGAGTTTGTGTTATGTGAGTGTGTGTCTGTGTGTATCTTACTTTGGTGTTCTTTGAAGATTGAGGATGAAATATGACGGAAGGGCATTGAAAGTCCAATGAATTGAGCATTGAGGACGGATGCAAGCTCTTTAAAAGAGGAGGAAGAATGGACCAGGATTCTCTAGGCCGAGAATAGAATAAAATATCAAGTATATAAGAAAAGTACAAGTAAAAGTATTTGTAGAAGGAGAAGGAGAAAGAGTAGTAAGTAGTGAGTGGGCAGACGCGTGGCTCTGGATGCCTCCCTCGGCTTCCTATACAATGCCCAAAAACCATGTAAACCATAGTACATGATATGAGTATGAGTATATATGAGCACTGAGTTTGTATACAGAATATGTACAGATCTACACAGTAGTAGAGACTAGACAGACTAGAGATGCAGTGCATTGAATTGAATTGCAGGGTTATATTTATATTTGTTGTACATCTCTTGGACAGTGCAGTTCCTTCAAGTCTGGGCTTCTCTTCACCTTCATTTTCATCTTCATCTTCCTCCTTACAGTTTATACCTAAGATACATAATAATATAGTAATACAGATTCTAAGGGTATGGTCCACCTCAGATTGAATATTAAGTATACGACGGGGCCAGGTGTGTCATCAGAGTTTAAAGAATTAGGCATGTTTCCTTAAGGAAATACTCACCATTGTGCTCCTCCATACCACTCACTAACGATAAGTATTTACATACATACTTCTCTATCCTAAATATATCCGTATACAGAATTACAAATACACGAGGTGAAGAAAGCAGCTGCACTCAATTTTTCAATCCAACATCATTTTACGTTTACGTTTACGTTACACCATGTATCGTTACGTTATCAATTTCAATCCCACCTTCTTACATTCACCTCCACGTTTTCCTTTTGCTATTCTATTATACATATATGTACGATATATGTAAGTACGTTTGGGCATTTCTCTCTCAAAGGATATGACGGGGAGACCCCAAGAATATACACAGACAACAACAATCTTACGTACACACATTTTACACACTTGATCAGTTCTGAATCGGGGGTCGATTAATTTTTTTACCATATTTCTTACCTTTACCTTCGTTCCTCTTTTTTTGTCTCGTGTTCGGGGGTTTAAAGGTCCAGAACAAGAAGACGGAAAAAGTAGTGCCATAGACATTGAGAATCCAGACTGGGACAGAAGGAGCAAGAGAAACAGAGAAACAGACGGAGAGACATTGACCTTCTTTCTGTACACACAAACCTGCTAATCTTTACTATCGGCCTCCTTCTTCACCCCAGCATGTTTGCTTTCTCACTCATCTTCTTTACTCACTCATTTACTCTCATTCTCTCTGCTTCCTCTTCTTCTTCTCCTTCGTTTTCCATGGGTGCATTCACATCTCATTTTACTTGACTTCCATCAACCAACCATCAGCCAGATGTCCATCAAATTATGTATCTGCAATTATAATTATCCTGGCTGTATCGTTTATATAGTTTTGTATGCTGGTGGACATGATGGTCAGTTTATTATTGTTCATCATCATTAAAGTCCTCCAGTCTTTTTTACTAATGGTTTTTTTTTTTTTGGGGGGGGGGGGTGGACGAGAGGAGCAGTAAAAGGAATAACAGAGAGACGGATTGTTAAGAACATTACCAGCATGTGTAAATTGTAAATTAGATATCTGCATAGGACTGGTCAATGGTCAATGGTCAATGGGTCCGTCGATCCATGTGATGTCTGTACAAAAAAGAGTATTGCCAATTTTGTTGGGGAGGATTCTTGACCTCTCTTTTTCATCATTCGTGTTCCATTTGCAAGATGTTGGAATGGTTCACTCACAGGTGGAATGGGTCACTCAACTTGTTCTCGCACTTTCTTTCATTTTTTTACCCTTTGTCCAGTTTTTAGTATGTTGTATGATTTTTTTTTATGGTGTGTCGATTGATTTTCGGTATAAATTCGAGGTAAATAGACTGGACTATAGGGAATCATAACATTTAACAATCATTGAACTCTATTAATTCGAATATTAGAGCATGTGTTTCCTCATTTCCCAATTCTTTCTCTTTCTCTCTCCTCTGTGGAAATGGAAAAGTCAATGGTCTCGTTGACGACTGACCATTGGCCACATTGCGGACTTTTATTATTGTTTATTAATATTACATGTGTAGGAAGGAAGTTACAATTGAATATGATTCTAATGGGGAAAACATCTTGCAAACGATTATACATTTTAAAGAGTTTTTCAAACGTCAAAAGTCAACGATCTGACCGCTCGACCGGTGCGATGAGAATTAACACAATTTTTCGTGTATTTTTCCATATAAAATTTATGTACTGTACAGCCGTTAAAATTTTTTAAATGTCTTTAATTGACAAAATTAGTTAAGTTAAGAAACGGAAAAACTGACAAACTGAGTAGTAAGACTTTTCATTGCATATGCAAATTAATTAATTTTTGAGACAGCTCAAAGGTTTGTTTGTTGTCATTTTGCCAGAATGCTGCTGAACACTTGAAATATTTGAATGTCTTCATTAGGTTTTTTTTTATATAAAAACTCCTTGAATTCTTGGATTTTTGTCTAACTGTGTGTACAATAAGTGGAATTCTTTATTTCAAATTGTCCCAATTGTAATATAGTTAGTCATTTGCTTGGAATTTGAAATGAAACGTAAATAAACTTGAATTTGAATAATTTGACGACTGTAGGTTGTTGTACTGTTTGTATAAATTCAAATCCCCCTATGGATTACGAAACAAAAACGTTTGTGTATCGTGTTCATGACTTGTGTGCAACAAGATTATCACTACACAAACCCCAACTGCAAAAATTACAATGACGAAAGACCCTTTTTCTCCCCCATTCAGTCTCATCATCTGTTTTTTTTTCAAAAAATAGCCTAGTTCATGTCATCGTTGCAAAACGCGAAAGCGAAAACGAAAGCGAATATTCTACCTACATTATCTTTGTCTACTGACAAACACTAACATTACATTACATTACTTTACATATAGCCAATTTAATATTTCATACCTGCGAGGAGAACAAAAGAGAGGGGGAGAAGAAGAGCACACACAATATTTTTATTCCTTGATTCCTCATTGCTCTGAGTTCTGAATGTGTGTGAATAAAGAGGAAAAGTGAAAAAATAAATAAACGTTCTATTAGCAATGGCAATAGCAATATCTAGTATCTACCCTCTTCTGTACTAAATACTAATATATTGCAATGCAATCCATGCAATGTTTGTCCATTCACCATAACAAGCCATAACTATTGACAATTCTCAATTCTGAACAATTTCTTTCTATGTTGAAATTGAAAGTCTATCGGATCATCTGTGATGTTGATGTTGATCTGGTTCTGGTTCTGATTTTTGAATCTGAATTGAGTGAGTACAGACGAAACGTTTATAGACGCTCAAATTCGAGTATACACACACACTCACATTATTTTGAATGAGTGAAGCGGAATATCCAAACGAACAGAGTAAGTAGGATAATTCCAAGTTGAAGTTGAATTTGAAGTTGAGGCACACGTATTTTGCACTGCCTGCCTGCTTCTGCTTAAACGAAATCTCTCCCTACCCTTAATATCGTACATGTCTGTGTAGACTGTATAGTATACGAAACAAACAGTACAGATCACGTAGGTACGCACACACACACACAAAACGTAAAAGTAAATAGTAAAAATATAGATGCGGGTAAATGGCTCATTGAAATTGCTCATGTGTGCAGATAGGAAAGGGTGAAGTGAAAAATAAGCTCATCTCTATGCCTCACGATCAGATGAATTCATGTGTAGATGTGTAGATTTTGTATGTGTATTCAGACTGTAGACTGCTGTAGACTGTAGTTTCGGTCTTTCGGTAGTTTCGGTATTTCTCTCTCACTTTTTCTCGTCCTCACAGTCATTGAGTTGACGAGGAAAGTGTAGGGAAATGCGCGCATACATATCGGGGAAATCAATTGTCATAACAATGCAATCAGGCCTGGAAAAGGGTAGGAAAGCAATGGCAATGGCAATAGAATAGAATACAAGGAAAGTAGTAAGAGAATCCCTGGATATCTTTTCTCTTTTCCAAATACGTATGTACGTATGTACGCCCATATAAATACACAATACAAATATTGTACGAATAGCGTGCATACATATTACATATACGAGTACATAAATGTGTACATATGTGGGGAAAATATAAATGGAAATATCGAAATAGAAAGAGAAAAAAAAGACATTGCATGTAGTGTCGCTCCCCTTCATTGACGTGGTCACCTCATATGAGGCCTCCTCTCACCTTGTCCAACTCACCCTCGTCTGTACACTGTACAGTAGTGTACAGTGTGGATGGAGTCTATACACAGTACACACACATTAAATGCATAACTACAGACTGTAATGTAATTTTATGTAGTGTAATGTGCTCTACCATAACTATACACACACACACAGGAACAGTGTATTTACATAAATAAATATAATAAATGCACAGACTATCCCAATGCACAGAGAGTAACATTGAATTTGAATTCCCCTGAAGCTTCACAGAGAAAGAGAGAAAGAGAGAGAACACCTGGCCTCTGTGTACCGGCATTCGTTTTCCTATATACTTACTCAAAAAATGCTCGTACACTGACGAGAGAGAGAGAGAGAGAGAGTATCAGTCCCTACTGCTTTGGATCGATGAGCTTGAAGGTTTTATAAAAGTCCCTTATCGTTAGAGGATTGTCCTTAACATGCAGACACATACATATCTACATATATACAGGTATGTACTATGTATGTATGCACACTCCTCAAGAGTCCTGTACCCTGTAAACACAACCCACCTTCACACAGCAACTAACAGCTATCCCTATTCGGTATTTGTACCTATAGTTGTAGTAAAAGTAAATGCGTATCTAAATATGAAACACTAAACACCGTATACAGAGAGTGAAACAGAGAGAGAGAGAGAGAGAGAGACGGGCAGCTGATTTGAAGAAAAAAAAATATTAGTGAGGATAAAAAAAAAAGTTTTATTCTCATTTCAAGTCGTGGTCGGCCAACATAAGTTTCAGTCGCGTGGCAACCTTTTGCTTATTCTCAAGTCTCCATCCAGCAGCAGCAGTATAGTCCATTCCATTCCTCCCGCACCATTCGTAGTGGTTTTCTTCTCACACTTGTTGACTCCTATCATTCCTCGTGCCTGCCTGCCTGTCTTCAAGACGTCAATACTCGACAAACTCAATACTTACTCACAATTTATTACTTGTGTACATTAGTCGTTTGGAATGGACAGTGACGATTTAAATTGTGTGTGCAAAGTGAAATAATAATAATAATTATTATAATTAATAATTATAAATATACATATAGTTTGGTTTTACATAAATTAACAATATTTGGGATTTCACTGGTGACAATCGAGAAATTTGACATTTGACATTTGACATTTGAATAGAAAACGAACGTGGAAAAAGTGTCAAAGTGGCTGTGGTTATTGGACTGGTGACATTCATTCGTGTACTTGTTCGTAATTTTTCTAGTTGTGTGTTCAAAATGCAGCCCACAGTGATGATGACGGACGGAGAAGTGACGGATGAATTACCAAATGATTTGGCTTGTTGTCAACCTCAAATGCCCGTCCTTGCAGAGCTTCTATGCTCCGAGTCTCATACGGAAGAGGACGAGGATGAGGATAATGAAGAACTCTTGAACTCTGCTGCTCATAGACAACAAGGTGGTCATCATCATCATAATCATCATAATCATCATAATCAAGAGGATTTGCATGATTCCTGTGTTCAGTCATATTTTGATCCGGCTCTTCTTCATCATACCGAAGTCATGTCCAGACTGAAAGTTCTCGAGTCTCGTATGGAGAAACCACATGACTATTTCCGGAATGGTACCAAAGATGAGATTTTACCATATATGAGGAAAGTCGTGGCCTCATGGATGCTCGAGGTTAGCCTTAATTCAATCATTTCTTTAATTTATTCCACTGTCTACAGTCCCACAGAGAGAATACTGATGATACACAAAACACACTAATCTCAAATGTCTCTGTGTACAAACTAATACATACTAAACTATCATTTACACATTTCATATGATTTGCTCTTGTGGTTTTTCCTTTCTTGTTCAAATTATGGATGTAAATTCAAAAATTATATACTGATATCTGGATTTTCTCTAGCTTAAAGTAAAATATTATGTAGATAAAATATATATAGTTAATATGAATATCCAGAGTAGCCATGAAATGAAATGAAATGAAGGAGAGAGAGAGAGAGAGATAAAGGATAATCATAATCTTGTGTAGGTATGTATTGTTATGTAGAAGAGTGAGATGGGAGGAGATAGTTACGGTTGAGGTAGACTTTCCTCTGCCAATAAATTATTTAAGTCGCGTGTTCTCCCACACGTTGTTCATCGGAACGAACGAACGAACGGACGGATGAAACCGGAAACAGAGACCCATTTCACACAACATGGTGTAGCTAATATTATACTGATACTACATAGTTTTATTCCAACTCTATTCATTTTTCCACATTTTACCCACACTCCTCCTGGAGAATGAAGATAATAATAATGGAATCCATCATATTTAAGGATCCTTTTATTTATTCATATGTACATAATCTCTCCCTCTGTTTGGACACTTGAATCCTGTATTTTATTCAAGCTAATGATGAATTTATTGATATTTTTCTATATACACACTAAATTCTAAATGGTCGATGGTAAATTAGACACATCCTGATCATCATCATAATTTCAATAAATTGTGCTTGAAGCTATGCATTTGAAAAGGTGGAGAAATATATATTGTTGAAAATCCCCATATGTTAGAGATTTCTATTTGTAGTTGTACATATCTGAATGTGTAATGACTAACGAGAACGGATATTTCATCTCCTGGTTGAATGTTGATGCCCATGACGTGTTTGAATATTTTAATTTGTGTATTATGATTATTAATATTTATGTATATTATTATTACTATTATTATTATTATTATTCCAGGTATGCGAAGAGCAACGTTGTGATGAAGCAGTTTTTCCATTGGCAGTGGCGATTCTGGATCGTTTCGTAGCCATTTGCTCAATCAAGAAAGAGAATTTACAGTTGGTTGCTTGTGTTTGCCTTCTGTTAGCATCCAAAACACGACAGTGCAATCATTTCTCCCTGGACCTTTTGTCTTGGTACACGGACAATAGTGTGTCACCACAGTCTTTGAGGGTGAGTCAATTCATTTCAATAGTCAACATTCATTCATTTCCATAATATATAATATATATAGATTATATATATACATTATCATTATCCATGCCAAAAATCCCACGAGTTATTTCCTTTCCTAAGATATATAAAATTCAAATTACGATATATACCATATGCAAAAAAACAAAACCATATACAAATCAATGAGAATATTCAAGAATCTTAGAATCCTGGAATTTAACACACATATTTACATACGTACATAATTCCGCTCCGCTCCTCTCATTGTCAGCATTACAAACTCCAAACGTGTTCCAGTTATTCAAGTCAAGTTCACCATTGCTAGACTCTTAATTTTGCACCTTTCCATTCACATATGTAAACACACACACACACACACATGTACACATTTCCCCCTTCTCGCCGTATATACCTATGTATAATAACCATGCACATTCCATTTCCAGAAATGTACACATTGTCTTGAGTCATCATGATACTCGGACTATCATTATTCTTATTAGGGGTTGACTTGGGCATGCGTCAGCGGTCACAGAACGGAAGAAGCATAAGCAAAACTGAAAGTCAATTTCCTTCCATACAGAAAACAGAAGAGAGAGAGAGAGAGAGAGAAAAGTAGTACTACATATATAAATAGTAAGAGTAAGAGGAACAAACTGAACGAATGAACGAAAAACGAAGAAGGAAAAAAAACATTCATATAAAAACGACCCCCATCATAGCCAGAGACATAAGAGAACGGAACAGAAAAGAATGGAATGGAATAATGGAGAGCACAGAGTACACACACACACAATCAGTCACAAGTTGTATTATTATATATCGTATGAGTAGAGTTAATAGGGAGCTTAAACTCCTTCCACCTTCTCCTTCTCCTTCTCCTCATGTACAAAGTACAGAGATACAAATGTACCTCCACACATGAATACACACATAAACATTTTCATACAGTTACACCAGTCCACATGGGTTTTTCTCCGGTACACACAATAACATGTGCTTTTGCTTTTACACTTTTACTTCGCCTTCTCATCCTCAATCCTCAGGATACTTTTTTGATACGATACACAACAACCGACGAGGACGACGACGACGACGTCCGTCGGAAGTAAAGAATTAACAACATATGCACAGATACCTTTATGACTTGACTCGACTTGACTATGAAAAGCAACAGACTCAAGACATGCAATCAACTCCACACTATACAGACTACAGACTATCTGACGATATATTTACAGTTTACAGGAACAACATGTGTGTACGGATATTTTCAAAGGGAGAAGGAGAAAATAGTATATAGCTTTATAAATGAAACTCACTCTAACTTTTAGCTTTGATACAAGTCGTTTTGTCTGGAGAATGCAATTCAATGCAATGCAATGCAGTGCAATGTCTGAGTGAGTGAGTTCACCTATATAAAAATGAAAAACTGATACTAAAGGGAGAAACCAACCTATACATTTGTCTCTAGAGTACAGTTCAAGAGTCTGTGTATGTCATATGCATATGTATATGAACATGGATATGGACAGAGAACAGTAAATGTGGAAACAGAAATAGGAACGCGAATACCCCCTTGACTCATCATGTGTAAGTAGTTAGTAAGTATAGTTGTTGTTACAGACAGGACAGACAACAATATTAAGAGTCCAAGAGAGGATAAGAGTACAAAGAAAAAAATTCATTATTATCTATGACTATGTGTAATAGTAATAATACCGTGTGTAAGCCTTTGAATTCGAATTTTGAATGCCCATATTACTGTGTATTACTGGTGCAATGGTTTCGGTAGAAATATACGTATATCATATTTAGCTCTGGATTTTCATTCATTTCATTTGCTTATAGCGGTTCCTCATCGTATTGTGGTATTATAATATATGGATGGGAAATTAAAGTGTTGACCGGATGTACTAAAAGGTTATAAATTCATAGCATTTAAAGGAAAACTCTTCATTGTAGACATGTGCAAAGAGTTGTTTCATAAAGCAGGTTCGGCTTCTATGAACGATATACTTATCGTTATCGTTAGGTGTTCTTATGTTTATGGAGAGAGTGAAACTTGTCACATATGTAGATTCAGTAGATTCTAATGTCCAAGTCCAAACCTTCCTCGCTCCTGCTGCATGGTATCTTTTGTAGAATCAAGAACTGGACGTGGCCAAAAATAAAAAGAAAAAGAAAACGAAAGAGGACTTGGACTTGGACTATCCACGTTTTTGTTGTTGAATGGTCAAAAAAAGTGGTTGTGCTCTGATTTGTATTCATTCATTCATTCATTCATGCTTTCTTCAGTCATGTTCGTGTTGTTGGGCTCATTGGCAAATACAAATCCTGTCTTTGATTAATAGTACGAGAGCTTCAGCATTCTCTGGGCAGAATACATATGGTGTATATATTTACGTGACTGACGAACTGACGATGTATAGATGAGTATTTACTGTGGATAGAGAATCCACAATTTTTTTTTTGAGCCTTGAGTTGAGTCCAGTTCATTTCTAGTCCCGTGTTGGTTGATTCCCCTCCGACTTTTTTTAGTTGCTCATACTTCATCGTTTATATTCATCTGATGCAACTACATTTTGTTTTTTAATGACCTTTTGATCTGCACTACTGGTTTCTTCTTTTTCCTTTTATTTTTCTACTTCATCCCTTCCCTTTCTTTCTCTCTCTCTCTCTCTCTCTCAGGACTTATTAATATGCAAAAGAGGTTACTCGTCCAATGAATGAATGGAGAAGTGAGAGGGAAAGAAAGAAGAAGCTCTCAACAGGGATATTTATTCAACATGTACCTATACAATTTAGAGGGGCAAAACTGTGGTTTCTACAGCACATTATTGATAATTGATAAATGATAGAATAGATCTCATGCTGAAATGTGAATTTTTATCCCTCATAATATAAAGTAAAGACTTGTTCGTACATGATAAAACAAGAAGTGATGAAAAGAATAGATTTCTACGATATAAATATATACAATCAAGACTTTAATTTAAATTGGAGGGAGATATTATGTGATTATGTCTGTGGATATTCAATTGTAAAAATCAAAATCTAACGGGACATCCTAACAGTTTATGTCTATTCCAACTCTTTACCATGGGATTAAGTATATAGACAAGGGCTCGTCGATATAAAAAAAATTGGGGTACAGACTAACAGACTGACAGACATGGAATACTCCGAATACTCAAGACTTTGATAGGAAGGTCGTCATATACAGATACAGATATTTATGGGAACTTGCTACTCAAGCTACTCACAAAGTTTCAGTTGTAAAGTGTGTCTCAACCTCAACTCTCATGCTGTACATTACATGTACATTGAACACCAAATGTCAACGAGTATAAGCATTTAACAAAAACCCTAAGAGAGAGATGGAAAGAAAAAAAAAACTTTACGGTATAGTTTAAAGGGCTCTCTGACGATGAGAACCAAACAACTATGTTATGTATAAACAACCTGAAGCTCAAGGGAATACCGATGACTGACCGATACCTTTTTTCCATACTTTTTTTTCCATGTGTGAGTAAAGTAAATAAATATCGATCGATCCTCAGTCTGACCTTCATCATGTACATATTAATAGAGAGAGAGAGACAGGAAAGGGTCTCTCTCCCTGCTTTCCTTTTACCTGCAATGTCGTGAGGTGTATATGTCTTCTCTGATTGACGATTGACGATTGACTTTGTCCCCTTCTTTGTACATAAGAAGGAAATCTAGTTCTCACTGGTTCCAAGTACAATCAGAACTTGGGTAGACAAAAAAAAATCATTTAAAATAATAATAAGAGCAAAGTAAAGAGCAAAACCCACATAATGAGAAGTGACATGTCGTTTTCTTTTTCGTCTTTGGCCAGTTACAATATGAAAGGGATTTTCTCAATTGTCCCCCCCATTGTCAATTGTCATTGGAACAATTCATTTCATTGTATGTTTATGATGCAAAAAGAGAAAAGTCCTTTTCCTTTTTTTCTTTTTCTTTTTCTTTTTCCTCCCATGGTTTTTTGGTTTTTAAATGAACCTGCTTTGTACTTTGAGTGAGGACACGGAGTTCATTTTCACATTTACATTCTACTAATTTCCAGACCATTGTCAATGTATATATCCTAGAAAAAAAAGTCCTTGAGAAACTTGTGCACAATAACTTGAGCCACTTGAGATTCGAGTTGTACTTGACTTGGACTTGGACTTTGAGTGTGAATAATGAATAAAGAATAAAATTAATTAAGGGGATTCGCAAAGGGAAAGGCGAAAAAAATATCATAATTAAGAAAGGGTCGAATGATTGTCCGTGTAAAGGGGTAAGAAATACAAAATACATACATTTTTTTTATTGCACAAAGACAACAGAAAAACAAACAAAGAAATGAAAGTGCCCGTAATAAAATGCTGGACGAAAAATAGTGGGTGGAGAAAGAGAGAGAGAGAGTGCTTGTTGGAACTTGAGACTTGAGAGTGAGATAACATTCTGGTTTAGCATTTAGAATTTAGAATAAAAAGTGTAATATGTGTTTGTGTGTAATAAAGAAGTAGATATTAGGTAAAGCGGATAGAGGAGAAGAAGACGAAGAAGAAGAAGAGTAAGGGAAGGGAAATCTAGTTAATTAGAAGGTACACCTGGTTTCCTTTTTCATGTTTGGTGAGTGGTGCAGTCGTCTTCTTGACTGTATATATGAGTATGACATTTATCTCCAAAGGAAGTACATCATCTTGGCAGGAAGTGGAAGATCCTGACTGTACACTGCACTCCGTATATGTACGCAATAGTCAATAGTATACAGCAGGAGAGGATTCATTATCCTTCTTATCCTTCGTCGTTATTCGTTCGTTATTCCTCCGTTGGAACTCCGTTCCGTTGAAACGGCGTTGTTGGAAACTGGAAAGAGTTTTTCGCCATGCATGCGTGACATTTCACTCTCACATTTGTATATTGTATATGTGAGTGTCTTCTCTTCCTTTCTCCCTGACTGACGTGCTAACGTAACCTACACACTACTATTTAATACACCACACACACACACACCCATCCAAGGGCTCTCTCCCGTCTTTTGCATTTATACTCCTCATCGCTTTGAGCCATTATATGATCACTCGACCTCGACCAAAAACTCTCTACCTGTCTCTTCATTTCCTTTGCATATCATCCGGTTGGTTGTTGTCTGTTGTGACTCTTCACTCCTGCTTTTCCCCGTACCTGATTACCTTTGAATTGAACTTGCTATATCAGTGATGAGTATCAGCTCAGCTCAGCTCAGCTCATCATTTGACTTTCCTTTGGCTACAAAAAAGAACAAACACACTCACATTCACACATTTGGAGAATAATAACAATAATAATGACATGGAAAAAAAAGGAGGGGGGCTTGACATAAAAAAAACCGCAATGACCAATGTATAATGTTTTTGAACCCTCTCTCTCCTCATACTCTCATGGTAATTTTTTGTATTTATTGTATATTTTTTTGTTGTTGTTCTTCTTCTATATGACAGACCTGGGAGCTAATGATACTGTCTCAACTGAACTGGGACGTCAATGTCATCACAGCCACGGACTTTGTAGATTTCCTCTTGGTACGAACACCAGGACAACCCTCGCAACCCACTAAGAATAGTTTGTTGATTCGAAGACATGCTATCACCTTCATCGCCCTATGCTCAACAGGTAACACACACAATTCAGAATAACAACACAACGAGAGACAACCAAAAAAATCTCTCTTTTTTTTGGTTGGTTGGTATTCATTTATTATTCAAGCGATTCATATACAGATACATATGTGTGTTTGAGGGGAACTTTCATTCATGCATAGACGTAGACGACGTTTACCCTTGTATTTATTTTTTATTTTGTAAGACGAGACCGTTATATGCTGTACTTTCCCAATGTTGAACGAACAGTTGAAGGATGAACGTGTGAATAAAAAGATACACGTTTTTTCCCTACACATGTTTTTTCTCCCCCAAAAACTCGCTGTTTGAATATACGTGAGTACGTAAACGTAACGTAATGTGACGTAAGTACAGAGCAATATGTAGGTCAAGTGTAAGTAAGTGATGTAATTTTGAGAGCGTTTGTGAAGAGTCTTCTTCTTCTTTTTCATCGTCTTTGTAGTTGGCCGTTGATAGTAATTATCTATATAGATGTGAGTTTAAGAGTGTTTTCCCTTTGCCATTTCACTTCATTCATCTTCACTCTCCACTCATGAATTATCCTTATACGAATCATCTTTCCAAGTAATTGTAATCGTATAATATAGGAGAGAAAGAGAGAAAGAGATTGTGTGGGAATTTGAGAAATGGAGTAAATTTGAGAGTTGAGAGTAAGAGTAAAGTGTGCATGAAATGAGTAAGTAAGTGAAGTGACTGGATATGTTGTTTTTTTTTCTTATTATTGTGTTATAAAATGTGTATTAATATATGGAAAGTGGCTGGCTCTGACTGGCTCACATGATTACGATAATAGTTGACGTTTACGAGCAGAGCACACTTCGTCGAGTAATAGCAGGGAAGCTTCAGCTTCAAGGAAACTTGGTGAATTATGATTATGATTTAGATTTTAGATGTACTCTTTCATTTTTTCCGCGCTTTCATTTTTTTTTTCTCCTTCTCCTCGTCGTCATATCTTTCTCTCAGTTCGTCAGTTCTCGTTCTCATCTTGAAACTTGGAGCATCCTACAGAATTTGAACATTGTCCGTGGTAACTCATCAGAATCATTCAAGTTCTCAACGAGTACATAGTCATCATCATCATATTGACATAGAGAGCGTAGTTGAGAATGAGAAAAGGGTTTACTTATGTACTTGATCCAACTATATACTAACATTAAGTACTACTTACTAGGTATATGCACATAGTGTTGTGTACGAGTCTTGAGACTCTTTAAGGATTGCCAATAGAGATGAAGAGAGAGAGAGAGAGAGAGAGAGAGAGAGCCACAGGAACCTCTCATCAAACTATTATATCATCATCGTTTTCTTCTTTCCTTTTCATTTTCATTTTTATTCCTCCTATTCTTTGTACAGAGACAGTGTGTGTTTGTGTGTGTGTGTAAAGAGAGAGAAAGAGAGCTCACCTTTTTCTTTATTACTAATACTTTGCACACAAACACATGTGTGCAAAGTATACACCGCTCATAATAACATAAATATTCCATATGCATATCCCACATCCCTCGAAATGGGAAGAGAGCAAATCGAAATCGAATCATCATAACCAGACTACGAAACTTCAAATATGCATTAAAAGCCGAGTTTCATCTGTAGATTCGTTTACACTAATATTATTAGCTTGGGCTTGTTACAATACCTCAAACTAAATTTGAAAACTAAATTTTTAATTCAAGTTTTAAGGTATATTCTGGTGGAATCGAAGCATCTTTACTTGGGGATTTCTGTACAGTATTCTGTACATATTCTTAGAGATCCTGCACTGGAAAGCTCGAGGGGAAAAAACGTAAACGTAAACGTTTAACCCTCAGCCTCTTTTGTATAGGTTTTAGTTTTACATATGGGAATTGTATGACATGTTACATGTTGATATTGTGTACACATGTGGATTTCTAATTCTGATTTGTGACATGTTCATCACGTACTTGGTCTCATAGTGTAGTACATACATATCGTATGTTGTATGTTATGCCCGTAATTGACATACGTAAATAAATGCGGCAGTGGCAGTGCACTAGGAGTTCCTTGCCTCTGTATTCTTAATACTTATGTGAAGTAACACTAACCTTTCCCTGGGTTTTAAATCTTGTGGACAATGGACCAGGACTAGGTCGGTCTCTCTCTCTCTCTCTCCCCTCCTTTAAATACTTGTAGTCTCAATCAAAAGAAAGAAAGTGAAAAGAGATTTTCCCATTGAGAATAATTCTAGACCAAGAAGAAGACCATCTCGTTTTTCACTACAGAATACAGACCATATATGTAAGTTTATGTACAATGTACATACATGAGTAAGTACATAAGTACGTAAGTGGAAGTGGAATGGAGATGGCATAGAATAGACCTGCATGAAAGAAGAGGAGAAACGTTGGTGTAGGGAAGCAGCATCTCCTTGTTCAGAATCATCCCATGACATGACATTACATTACATTTTACTTTGATGCTTTTATATGAGTTTATATGAGTTTATATCTGGTCCAAGATCGAATGAATAGGTTTTTTTCCTCTCGTATATATATATAGGATTCAAATTCAAATTCAAATGTACACAGTTGCTCCTCTTCTGTTCTGTAACTTCTGTATAGGGTATGAATTAGAATGTACATACGGTACTAACCTAAGTTCATGTGAACATGGGTGACTAAGATTTCGGAGACATTGAGACTTGGGACTTGAAAATCATCGTAAAAGTATCCCATTGAAAAGAGAGAGAGAGAAAGAAAAAAGAAGAGGAATCGTCCCTGCCACACGACGCACGTGGAATTCTTAATTCACAAACCTCATAAAGTTACATACCTATGTACATACATATCTCTGTACATGTTCTGTACATATTAATATGTATAGTGAGATTTGAGATGGAGTGAATGGAATCTCGTCAATGTTGTTACTCTCACTTTATTGTCAAATATTATTCTTTTCTTTGTTAGCTGAATAGAATAGACTGTAGAATTGAAAGTCGGATAGATATTATGTATTATGTACGAGGACAGGGGAAAGACATGGGGAAAGTGTTTGAAATTGTTTAATCGTACCTATATGTACATATAGGTACTATGTACGTTCAAGTTGGTGTGAGTGTGAGGGAATGAGGACTCTTCTGAACTTTACTTGCTTATTAATTATTAATGTGTTTGTATATAGTCTGTACCTGTTTTGTCTGGAGAAATTTGAGATACCTATGAAATTACATTTGGAATTGAAACATTGTTTGCATATGTACATACATATGCTTTCAAGTGTAACTGAGAATTGCATCAAAAGAGATTGCCTGAATGTGTCCTGTCCTTGTCTGTCTTTGTCTTTGTCGTGGACTCATTCATCATAATTCACCCGGCTCTTGTCTTTCTTACCTCTTCTGCAGTTTGTTTCAAACCAATTTAGTCGGCATCACTCTTATTTATATTTCATATGTTTACACGTACTACGGACTTTCTTCAATTTCTGTGTCGCACAAGCGATTTTTGTTTATTCTTTTCTCCCAAAGCGCACCATTGTGTTTTGAATTTTTTTTTTGACTTTTGATTTCCAATTTCCCCCTCATATTTGTCATAATTCCCCAGCTTGACTCCTGAAATTTTGATAAAAATCAAAAATCATTATGAGTTTTGAGAGTTGCGAGAGAACCATTCTTTCATTTTCCACTGCTCACGATTTTTCATGGATTATGGATTTGTATAAAAAAAATTCAAGATGTGAGATCTTCTCCCAAATTTCCATAGAATTCCACTTAAAGTATTTGTACAGATGGGAAATTTGAAAATATATGAATTGTTGAGAGTTTGCAGGCAAGGAATATTTATTTAGTTGTGTAATTTACTATTCGAGTGGTATTGATTGTTGAGACTTACTATACATACGATAGTTATTATATTACTACATATTGTGAGACGGGTTTGAGTATATGATTTTGAAGGGGCTATCCCCTATACCCTCAAGTCTGAAATGTTGAATGGTGAAATACCTCGCGGACGCATCTTTTCATTATACCCATTTTCCCATGAAAATGTATAAATATGTGACGTTTCTTTCTACACGTTGTGATACACGACTGGGCAAAAAAAAAACCCCTGAAAATGAAAATGAACGGGAGCCTTCGCCTTGTCCTTCTTCTCCTCAAGAACCGAAACCAAAAAGTATGACACCATTATCATAATGATGATTGAGCCAGATTTTTTTTTCTTCTCAATCCACCAGGATACGCTTCCTTCCTTTTCAAACGTCCTTCTCTCTCAAAACTCACCATCAAAAGCATCCCTTAGCCGTATGTACAGTCTACAGAACAGTCTATACACTTTGCATGTACATGTGTGTGCGTACTTTTGAATCCTGTGGCTATTTCTATTGCTATTGCATGATATTATTAGACTCCTTTTTACCTGGCCTCTGTGTATCCAAATAAACCAAATCCGATAAATAAATACGTTCACAAACTTGAAAGGGATCAAAAAAATAAATGCACATTATTTATATTCTCACTTTTCACTCTCCACACACTTTTTTTTCATCCCCTGGAAATTTTTTTTTTTCACTCTCTCTCTCTCATTCTGTCAGTCGGTCGATGTGACACTCTCTCAGACTTGGATGAGAAATCTTTTTGGTCAGTATAATTTTCACATCCTTTCTCCTATTTACTATTTACTCATAGTCACAGTCACAGTCTAAACTCTAAAGCTTACTCAAGCGTAAAGACTAAATTAAACAAGGAATTTCCTACATACAAATGAGAGCCTTTGAAATCCACATTCACATGCAATGAGCTTGAGAATGTTCAACTATTTATTGGCGATGACATTGCACTGGGAAAATACTGTACGGATATACACACTCAATATTCCCGAAAATTCAATCCAGACAACTAAACTATCGGAAATCTTTACATTTTACATGCATACGATGTACAGATATGTATAATAAATTTGGAGTACTGAACTCCAAATCACATGTCACATCCCTTGAAATTGAACTAAAATACACACAGAATATAAATTAATTAGTTGATTGAAGAAGCTAAAAGTCATTCTCAGTCTACATTTATATATATTACTCAATATGATTCATCAGAGTGCATCTCTCTCTCTCTCTCTCTCTCCTTTCCCTATAATACACTTTCTACGAGTTCCAAGCCTACACTAGTCTCATTAGTAACAATGTCTAATCTCTCTCTCTCGAGAGAGAGAAAGTCCCAACAAAACTAATGATTGACTGAATGGCAATTCCAGAGACTGTCACGGTCACACTGTTATAGTCATAGTATGACAGCTAGAGTTACGGAAGAGACAGTCAGCATGTAGCCTCACTGATTCCCTATCTCCCAAATAAATTCTACCATGTACTTGCGATTCTAGTCATCCACTCGTATTCGTTTTCGTATTCTCGTATGTACAATAGAAGCAGATGCTCTTCACGAGAGAGAGAGAGAGAGAGAATTAGTGTGTACGCTTTTTGGCTTTGGAGTTCTGAGACAATCACTTGATCATTCTGATGCACCATGGAGAACCATAAGGAAATAC
Source organism: Gisinianus flammeolus (assembly GCA_034699125.1). Taxonomy (NCBI): domain Eukaryota; kingdom Metazoa; phylum Arthropoda; class Collembola; order Symphypleona; family Katiannidae; genus Gisinianus; species Gisinianus flammeolus. Next base: position 14,306 of record JAIUND010001455.1, on the reverse strand, counting down.
ACACAGTGGATGTGGATGTGAATGTGGACCCTTTGAGTATCGATTAGCTGATCCATTAGTTTTGTTGTTGTTGTTTTCATTTTCTTGTTCTGTACAAAATTTTCACTATTCCCCAACCGAGCAAGCCAAATATCTGTGTTTACGAGTAGTATATGTTGTATATGTATGTTTATATGGTTATAAAATTATAATCGCTCAGAGGAGGGCACAAGATGAAAAAAAAAGGAATGAGAATTGACCTGTGGCAAAGTTAAATTATGTACATATTTGTACATTCAGAATTCAGGCTGAGTGAGTCAGCAGTCAGTAGTGGATTTAATTGGAGTTGAAATAAAGGTTCAAAGACCAAACAAACGTCATGTGTTTATGCTAATAAAATTTTAAATTTTCAATGTGGTTCGATTGGTTAAATGCTAAAACCATCCGTATATAGGACAATGTATTGTAGGTATCTGCATTTCTGTATGGATTAACGCATTTTATATGAAAAGTTAATAGTATCGAAATTCTGTATTTGAAATTTGAAATTTGAAATTCGAAATTCGGCATTCGGCACTCTTCATCAGAGGGAGAAGAATAAATAAGTATAGAAGGGAAAAAAATGTGAATGGTTGGACATACATTGTCCAAATATAGATGTATATAAATGGATATGTATGGATATGAATGGAAGAGCGAGAATGAGGAGAGAGAGTAGCACCTGGACATACGCTAGATCCTTCAATGCAATATGCAATGCAATGCAATGGTATAGGTATGAAAATGAAATGCAGTGAAATGTAATGAAATGTTTGGATGGATGGATGAAAGGGATGACTGCAAAGCAAGTCTTGCGAGTGTGAGCACATTATTTAATACACACACAGTGACGGAGAGGGACTTATTTTATTTTATATAACACACGAGCCTTCGCATGCCATAAAGGCATTTGAGTCACCTGGTCCGTCCTGATCCTGCTCTGATCCTGATCCTGATCCTATTTCGTATACGAGTATTTTTACTTTTTTTTCTTCTTGTACGTACACGGTCCTCACAGTCATATAATATATTTCCATATCGATCAAAAGTCCAAGTGTAAAAAAACTATATGTACATACATATGATTTATAGGAGTTGACTCTATCTTTATATGTACCTATGAAAATGTACAATGGAAGCAACCCTAATCAGTAACCCCTTCGTTCATTCGGTAAAATCACGCAAAAATTAAAAGTCCCTTGTTACAACCAAAAAATTACATCACGTCAAGTCTCTCCTCTCTCTCTCTCTCACTTTTCCCCTCTGCTCACATACATACCTATACGCACAGGTACATATAATTATTACAGACTCGAGTGTAAAATGGGAATACCTGTCTTTCTATGTATGGAGATGAGAGAGAGAGAGAGAGAGAGAGAGAGAGAGAGAGAAGAGACTTGAAATGAGTTTTTTGGCAGGATGGCGTCAAAAAATATAGATAGCGTGACACAGGGAACCATTTGGAGAAGAATCGTGTGAATTTTTGTACATACTACTTATTCATCTATTTTATTCCAATGGATTATATATATGTTCTCGTTATATTTATTTTGAATATTTTCATGCCAGTTCTTTGAGCACCTTAGAATCGAATTTTGAATTTTGAATTGAGAAACATTCTGTTCGAAAATGTAGTTTGATCGAGAGATAAAGAAAATTCGGGATAAAATATAGAGCAAAGAGAGAGAGAGAGAGAGAGAGAGAGAGAGATGCTCAAGTTGATATTGACAGGTGTCTGTGGTTACACCACACGTTTCAATTATTCATTCTCCTATCAAGCATCACACGTCAAAACTACACTACCAAGAAACAAGGATGAAGGAAAATATGGGCAATCCATAGACTCCACTTTCTACCTGTATTTACTATACACATAAAAATCCAGCATAGATTCTTTAAAATTGCAACGATACGGATACTCAACTTTTTTGCTCAATTTGGTGTGTCAGTTAGCTTTACAGTTACCTAAGTTTGGTTGGAAAAAAAATAGGAATATATTTTATAAATGAAATGTGAAGGAATGTAGAAAATATTTTTCGTGTTGGAGATTGTTTTTTGTTTTTCCGTTTTGATTCCAATTTAATCGTATGAAAATTGCTACTACTCGACTACTAAACACATAACTGTTCTGCTCGAATGATATGAATGAATGTTGTTCTTGTGGAGAGAGGAAATAAAGGATATGGGGATGAGTATATACATAAGAAAGAGTTTGGAGGGAGGATGGAAAGTAAAAGATGGTGTGATAAGAAATGATGAGAGGAAGCAAACGTGATTACATAGGCAAAACATGTATATGATATTTGGTATAGTACAGAAACGGCGAACGTTGCTAATAGATTAATGCACTGACGTACAAGGAAGAAAGAATTCCTCTATATAGATATGAACACAACCAAACATATGTACATGTATGTATGTGTTTGGAAGTTGGACGTGTAGAATGTTGAAATTGTATAGTTGTACGGGTATATTTTATAATTTTATATTATATATATGTCAAGTAAGGGGAAAGAAAGTTCTAGGTCCTAAACCTAATCTAGTATGTAATTTTCCTTGGAAGCCAATACTGTAAACTGTAACAATATGTTAAATGTGTGTAATTTTTTGAATTGTATCGTATTAAATGTATTCAATTTCTTTTAATATTTCTTTCTCTATTTCTCTATAGAACCACGTTTTGTTGGACTTCAACCATCACTGATTGCTGCATCAGCAATCTACACTGCGCTCAAAGGAGTTCGACGAAGTGACTCAACATTGGCGTCTCAATTAGCCCACATGGCCTCTGTCACTGTCGAGCAACTCATCTCCATCTCCACATCCATTGAACAAGTCATCTCCACGGAATTGGCAGCCATTGAACAACAAACAATGGATATGAACATTCCTCATGCGAAAAATTCCACAGTCTCCTCGGTCACATCAGCTATTCAAATCCCCTGCTCCTCATCAAAAATGTCATGTGGAATCTCCATTTCCGGTGGTAGTAATACACCCACGGACGTCCAAGACATTGTTGTTTGACGACGAAGACGACGACGACTTCCACGACGGAAAAATATATCGTAATATAAATACATATATAGCTGCATACGTTTTAAAAACTATTTTTTATTTACTCACGGCATATCCCATTTAGGTATTTCTTCAGCCATGTTTCGTTTTTTTCACAAGTCAAAGATTACATAGTTTTTTTTTAAATAAAAAGGCATACGTATAGTTTTTTATTTTATGCATATAGCAAATGTAAAAAAAAAAGGAAAAAAAATTGTTTTACATTGTCACTGGAAAATTCGACAATGTGGTTGAGAGAGAGAGGAAAGCGATAAAAAGTAACTTAAACTTTAATTTCATGTCATATACAGTACGATGAAACGATATAATAATAATCGACAGCATAATAAATATTGTAAAATTTAATTATTGAAACAACGTCAAAAACAAATGTCAAATAATTTTATTAATATATACATCTCATAATATACTTATCGTTAGAAAAAAAGGATCTCTGTCAGTCGAATTCAATAATATACCCGGTTTAAGAGCCATTAAAGAAAGTTATATATGTAACAAATATATAATGTACAAAATATTTAATTATTATATTAGTACTTAATGTTAATATTGCCATTATATGTTAGTTCTAAATGTTGAAACTATGATATTTTATTGTCAATGTTATATTATAAATCATTTATAATAAATGTACACACTGTACTTTTTTGCATTGTATTCATGAGTTTGAATTGTATTTTTCAGTGATTTTTTTCCCCTTGTAAAAAAATTACTTGTTCGACATAAGCCATCGATTTATTTAAGGAAGTTCATAACAATAACTCACTTTATTATTATGTTCGCAGGTACAAACTTCTTTAATATCTAATATTTATATAAATTTGTATCGAATATTTGTAAGTGTAAACCTTTTTCAATAACTCTGTCATCTGTCAACATGAATTTAATGTTCTCTGATTCTTTGTGTATATTTTGTCTTAGTTATCAGTAGTTCAAGGCGATAACTGAAAATAGGCGATATTAGCATATTTATTATATATATGGTTCAACCCAAAAATAACGTATAATTAACTTTATTTGACTGTAGAGAGAGAGAGAGAATATTAAATGAAGGTTGTGCTAAACATCATTATGTATTGTGTAAATTTCACAAAAGAATGTACAAACAATACAGATTTTACAGCGACTCCAAAGAATATTATGAAGAATTCTAGTCGATTTGTTTTTTGTTGTGAAATCTTAATTTTTTTTGTTCTTCACCGAAAGAGAAGTACATTTAAAAACAATTAGAGTACGGTAAAAGGCATTACACTGTTTGTTTAATTACTACATATTACATATTATTATTATTATATATCAACTTCTTATACTTGTGTAACACAAGTTGTGTTTATCTTTTATCTTAACTTTCCGTATGTCTTTGACTTTTTACAGAATCTTCAATAGCATTTATGAAATACGTTGACTATAATAATGTAGTATATTATGCAATTAGCCAAATTTTACTTGGCTATATATAGAAGGTCTGGAATCCTTCTTGATACTTGTAAACGATATTTGACAAGTACATTTCTTACTTTTGACTTGATACTATGAATAATTTAATCCTGAATTTGTACAGTGAAATCGAATTTCACACTTCAATTTATATATCTGCTCATTATTAAAAAAAGCCTTCAAGTATACACATGTACAATATACTAGTGCCTTACAAAATCAATTGAAATATGTTATGATACTATTTCTACAAAAGTATGCCATTGAATTCTACCATTATTTGTATAAAAGTTTAATAAACAAAAGATGTAATACACGTTAATTCATGAATCCCAACTTTTTCCCAGCATTTCTTCAATAGCTATATATATGCAACGGAATTGGGAACTAAAATGAATGAAAAAACTCGGTTCATATTGTAGTCACAATTCTAAATGATCCATTACAGATTCGCTTTTTATTAATATAGTAACTCACTCATAATACGTTTGCTACAACATTGTCAAATATATCAATACCAATAGTATGTATATGTAATATGAATAACATACATACTCAAGTCCCATTCGAATAACAATTTCATAATACATGTCGTCATTCTTTTGAGTAAGTTTTCACGAATCGTAAGAACAAATTGTTTAAAGACATTCCTAGAAGGTCTGTAAATAAATTCAACTTAAAAAATTCTAAATATACTCCTCAGAATCAAATATTTTCTGACTCCAATATTAAAAATTCATATAATTGTTAAAACAAAATAGAAATGTACTTACTAAGATTATGTGGAATACTATACAAATGATTATGAGAATCAGAATACAAAGCTAATAATAATTATAACCATAACTTGTGTGTTTTTCAAAGGTACAGATGAATAATTATTACCATATATATAATATATACTCTTCATTTGTTACATGATCAGACTCATTTGGTTGTGTCCTGTTCCGTTTAGAAAGTCCGTTAGACTTTTAATTTTTATCAGGATACATAATTTCTGAAAATCCATCTTGGCAACTTCTATATGATACGATGACAGGAACAAACGCATCTTCTTTATGCTCAATTGTCGAGACCGGATTCGGACATCTTTGAGCAGTATAAGTTATCTATTCAAAAGATTACATGTTAGAAATTGTTAGAAATTCTTTACTAAGAAAAAACGGTATAAAAATGATTTATTATACGCTTACTTCACTTTCTTCTTCATCGTTTTCATCATCAGAGCTCTCGCTATCCGACGACAGCGGCAGAACTTTGCTTGGTACCGGACGGACCTATGAAGTAAGTAAATTTCAAATTGCTAAAAAAGAACTAGATCTTTGTCTCAAAATGTTCAAAGGTTGGAAATTATTGAGATTCTCCTTTGGAAATAAATACAATGACAATAGCATACATGTATTTCCATGAAAGGAATCATTGTTGCCATTATCTCTGACGGAATAATGCCCCCGTTCCCAGCAATGGATCTATGACGTAAAAGGGCTTGAGTCCGGCTCAACTGCAAAATAAATAAAAAGTAAATACATAGAAATTCCTCATGTCACATACATGCATATTAGACATAGAAACGGAATTTGAAAAACAAAATCTTACTTGATGATTGTGAGAAGTTGGCCTTAGAGTTCTTTGAGCAACATTTCGTTGAATTTGAACAGCTCTCTGAATGGCCGGTTTAGTAATTTTGTCCAATCCTGCTTTTCTAACATTCCGACCAAGAACTTTTTCCATGCCTTGTTCTCCTTTAGAATTCTCGTTTTTCAGACTTTTGTAGTGTTTCATAGATTGGTTTAAACGGAATCTATTGCCAATGACATTGAAGGGAGATCCTCTGGATGTACATGGTCGAAGAGATTTATTGTGTTCACGACGGGATTTTTTAGATGGGCTACTATGCGATACAAAATCATTATTTCTCTTCGGTGGAACGATAATTCGTCTGACTCGAGCATACGGGTTCGTCGCTACAGCTGATTCATTCCCATCTTTCTCTTGAGAGTAAGCTTCTGGATAATTGAGACGATTGCTCCAATTCAACATACTAACTCTTGGTCTTAGTCTACTTCTGATATCTGCATCATCAGAATTCCATGAAACAGCACCTTGCCCACAAGTGCAGTCGATCATACATTTTAATTTCCCACAATGTTCTCGAGGTCCACGTTCATTTTTGAGAGAATCACACACACATCCTAAAGTACAGTAGGGCAAAGTACACAGAATTTTTGAGCCCCCATTGGTAGATTTCGGAGTGTCCATTTTATCTTTCATGGTTTTTGTTGTATCACTTGGAACCACCGTATCAGTATCAGATTTCGTTGTTTCTATTTCCAAAGGTTCCAAAGGTTCAGCAGTTTCATTTTCAATAGATTTTTCAGTTTTGATTTCATCTGATACAATATCATGTTTAAATTCATAATCATCATAGAGAATATCTACATCTTTTTCACACTTGTAATTTACATGGTCGACATGCAAAATTACACCATTCGTTAGAATTTCACAAGTCCCTAATTTCATATATTCTGTTTTTTCATCATCTTCAAATTTTTTACGATGAAACGAAGATTTCGGTCTTTGTACTGATACTTCCTTTTCATCTTTTGAGGATTCTCGACAGGACGGAGTTGGTGATGACTGAGTTGAATTGGGTTTGGAAGGTGGAACTATTACTGCTACTACTTCTATTTCTTCTGGGGTCTTATTTGAAACATTTTCAGTTTCATCTTTTTTAGAAATTTTCTCAGGAGTAGAAGTAGGAGTAGAAGTAGGAGTAAAAGTAGGGGTTTTAGTAGGAGTCAAAGTAGGAGCACTAATACTAACAACAACCGGCTCTACTGGTGAAATTGTTCTTTTTATTTTTTTCAAAGTATTAAATTTTGTAGTATAGATCAAAGACTTTCGAAATTCTTCATACTGTTTTCGTTTAAGTGCAGATGACTGCTCTTTCCCTTTGGTTTCTGTACCTTTGATTACTTTGTATAATTCAAACAATTCATTTTCTTCGAAAGAATCCACATATTGTGCGAGAAATTTTTCATGAGGAGTGGGAACAAAGGAATCTGGTATACTGACAATACATTTCAATGCAGTTTTTTTACTAACAATCATTCCATCTGGTGTGATTGGTTCTTGATACGGTCCTTTGTTTGTCCACTTTCCACTCCATTCTTTACTATTAGTACTTGATGATCGGGAAGATGTTCGTCTTTTATCCGTTCCAGAGGCGGAGGACATCATTGAATTTTTCATTTCTCGTTGCTTGGCTTTTTCTTGCAAAGCAAGTTTTCTGGCTTCTTTATTTCTTAAACTAAACAAGAAATTGAATCCATTGAATTATTGTCAATCAGAATCACCAAACTAAAACTACGATTTTTTTTTTGTAATCTTACCCCAATTTGGTGGTCATAAGAGCTCCAGCTTTCTCTCTCCTGGGTCGATTAGCCGGTGTTTTATTCTCTGGTATTTTCCAGTAGCTGCCAGTTAGAGTAGAAGAAAGCGCAGCTGTGGCTTTCTTTGGATTTTCCGGGTTTGAAGTTTCACTAGTATTTCCATCCTCTACTGGCTGTAATTTTGTTGGCAATGACGCCCGCGTTGTCCTTTTTCCCTTACTGGTTTCTCCTTCAATTTTAACTGATGGAGGAGGAGTTACTGTGGTCCGCCGTAGAAAATCTTTGACGACTGGCTTGTTTGTCGGATTGATGACCTGACGTTTGTCTGAAACGGTTCCAGATTCTGCACTCTCTCGTCGACTAAGATTGCTTTTGATATCAGGATTGATGTCCTCACTATTTGAAGTAATAATTCCAGAGGTTTTCAAAACTTCCGCGTCACTTTTTACTTTCACTTGACTACTCTCAATGGCTCTTTTGACAAGAGATTCTATCTCAGAATTTGATAAAGAAATCAATGGTGATGATGAGGAGCTGTGCATATGCACTTCTTTTGGAAGTTCCGGTAACTCTGTATCGTCTGTCTGACGGAAATCTGCGATCAATTGATTTTCTAAGCTTTCCTATAATTAGGAAAAAAACATGGTTAAATAAATAAATAGTTTTAGTAAAATATTCAAGGTGAGCACCATTTTATATTTAACAGATTTGCTAATTTTATGAATAAATAATGAATTAAATATGTACCTTTTTCTATATTTTTGATAGTCAAAGACAAAGAAAGAAAGAGCAACAAAGAAAACAAATAAATCGACAATCCACATAGTATATACACAGTAATAAACACATATAATACAAAAGACAATACAATTGTTTGCTATATTTTTTACTCACAAAAGCTTTGTGCTCTGCCGCAGTCAAACCAGTCATTAAAAATACTTCATCTTTATTACAATTTCCTTGATTAGTTGCCATCAGATTATCTACATCAAGATCTGGACCCAGAGTTGAATGCAATGCTTCAAGTAATCGATCATCTATGGAGTCAATATCGTTAAAACTGAATGCTGTAGAATTGCCAGTTTTTGGCAGTGAGGAATTATCTTTATTTGCGGTAACATTTGACAATGACAATGACGTTGAAATCACTGAAACTTGATCCGTCGTGGTAGAAGTATCACTTATGGTAGTAGTATTTGTTGTTGAGGGAATCATCGTAGTGCTGGTAGAGGGCTCTGGAAACTCTTCAAGCACCTCTTCGGCTTCGGCGTCTACTGTTGAAGTAGGAGTCTCGCCGCCATTTTTACAACTGATACCAGCATGGAGTGCGACCACGAGACTATTAGTAGTACTGCTTTCACTTTCACTACTAAAATTTAAATCTACAGGATCCTTATCCAGACCTTCCAAATATTCGAGATCCTCACTGACCAAAACAGAATTTGTGAGTTCAGTCACTTCTGAATCAAAACAAACTCCTTCTAAACCCAAATCCAAATCGCCTTCTTTATCTTTTGAAAAAATCTCAGTATTTGATGATAATGATGATGGAGAATTGGGATCTTGAGATATTGTACTAAATTTTCGGATCAGGGAGGGATTCAAACCATGAGTATCTGATAAAGCTAGAGCAGCATTATGAAAAGAATCACCATTTAAACGTGCCATTCTATCCGCTTTTCTCACTTGAATTCTAATCTTAGCCATTGGTTTATCTCGTCTTGGATTTAATTTGTCTAAAACACTTGTTTCCTGTTGGGACTTGACAGGATTTTTTAATGAGCGATTGTTCTTGAAAACCTTGACTGGTACAATTTTTACAAGTTTGGGTGACTTTCCTAGGGGTCGTCGGGGGGCTGGAGAAATAGTGGCGGGAACTGATGATTTTTTAGGTATATTTTTCTTTGAATAAGTCTTTCCATATCTAGTTGTGATCTTTCCATAGTAGAAAGATTTCCCGATTAATGTATCAACTTTATCAGGTGGGACAATATATACATTTCGTTTACCCCGTTTCCTCTGTAGTAATGACCAATCTAATCTAAATCCCAAATCAACAAAGGCTTCATAATTTTTCAAATCTTCTTTTCGTTTTTTGGCAGTTCGATGACGAGGAAGGGATTTGACACATTCGACTGGCTTGTAAGAAACTTCTGGAATTAGTAATCTTTTTCTATTATGATGAAGTCGAGCTCGTCGGATTTGATTCATTTTCGATTGTTGACGTCGATCAAATATGTCTCTTAGTACTTCCCAATCTTTCATTATTATTTTACTGACATCAGCCACCAGAAATTTATTATTTAAAAATTGTATTTGTTGATCTTGAAGTCCATTATCACTTGTCTGAAGAAGTTTGCTTACAACTTTCGTAGTTTTCCTCAAAATATCAGCTAGGGTCAATTGTTGAAGTTGAGTGTTATGATACGATGGGAAACAATATCGACTGATTGTAGTGATTGCAGCTTCTCCTTCAACCCTTTTTGATTTAAATGGTGAAGTTTCAATTCTCCTTCTTTTAAATGTTTGTCGTGGCGGAGAAGAAAGAGAAGACACATTTTTATGAAAAACATATTTTGAACTTGATCGCGGCGTCAAGTTTGACCCAAGTCTAGACACAGGTCTAGAGTAACTCGCAATACTCGCTTTCCCTTCTTCATCAAGTTTCATAACGTGCATCACGTCTCCTGTTCTAATAATTTTTACTTGTCCTCGTTTGAGTTGAGGATCAATTGTGATTGGTTTGACGGAATTTGGAGATAATGGAGCATTACTACAAGCAGAAGTGGAAGGTATTATGGATAATGTAGGGTTTGGGATTGATGGGAAATTCGGTGATAGTAAAGGGGGTTCTGTATCATCTTCAACATCAGGTTCGACGACAGAACTACTATTCTCTTCTGATGATGAATTGTTTGTATCTGACGAGGGGATCTCTGCATTTTCTGTGGGTTTCTCAATATCAATGCATTGCGTGAGCATTGTTGAAGGTGGTGATGGTACTTTAGGATATTCATTAGAAGCTTCTATTAAACTTGGCATCGAATATTCCGTCTCTGAATCTGTATCACCTATTTATATACAACAAAGAACAAAAAAACAACAATTCAATTACATATTGTTATTTCTCAAGCATATGTTGCGCATGTATATAAAACATACCATATGTATAATGTTTAATATTATGGGCAAATGAGTACTATAGAGTTATTAAACAATGTGTAACACTTTTCAAAACACATGGATGTATGAATGCAATTCAAACATTAACTGAGTTAGTTTAACTGTGTTTCTAAGGCACGGAAAGCCAAAGCGAAAAAAAGACAAAAGAAAAGAAGGCGAGCCTATAGAACGAAAACGTCATTTCGCCTTGTATATAGCTTATGTAACACATTAAAGCTTAGAAATGTTGTATTTTTAAATTTGATTATACAACAGCTATATACTAATAGTATAGTACCGAAAAGATAATATAAATGCATAAATTACAGTAAATGACTAGAATTATCAACAAACTGTCAAGCAAGGAAATTACTCTTTTTTTGGTATACAATCATGAGTTATTAAATGTTTCTCAATTTTTACACAGAATTTGCGACAATTTACAGGCTTTTTTTAATAAATCAATTTGGAATAAGGAATCTAAATACAGATGCACGTTACATCAACTTATCGTTAACATTTATATATACGCTGGCTTTATTGGCTGTTATCAATAATTAATTAAACCTTCATTTCATTGAATCTCACCATGAGTTACTTCCATTTTGTAACTGTTTTACAAAATAATCCTCTAATTGAGCTGAGAGGCTTCCAGATGAGATGCACTAAATTAGTCAATGCTCCTTTCGTATGTAATTTAATGTATTCAGCCTTATTCCAACGCGATGACGAGGATGGTTTTGTAAACTAAAAACAAACAAACATTGAATTACATTGATGGCATAATGAACTTGTCGTGTGATGGTAATTATTTGTTAAGGACGGATGACCCGCACCGAAATGATTCAAAGTAAATGCGTCTTACCCGATTGAATATGCACAATGAGATATATTTTTTTAGAGGCCAAAGGAGATTTAATTTACTAACATATTTTCAAAGTAAATGGTAATATTTGCATCACAAGTGATGATGGTCGTTTGCTCTCATGGGTATAATTTACATACAGCTCTACAAGTATCTGCAATTAATCAATTAATTAGATCACACTATTCTCAAATCTCAAATAAACGACGAATCACATACATAAGTACATATATACAATAACGATGATGGATGAAATGCGTTTTTGAATGAATGAACAAAAGGAAAAATCACACAATATGAACGTTATTATATGAAGAAACGAAATACCTGTATTAACTAAAAAAGATGTCCTCATGGCTGGTTAAAATGTGGTCAAGTTTTTAGTCAGGTTTAACAAAGACGAGTCCAAGGACTTCAAAAAAAACAACGGGAATTAGGAATTCGCCTCTTTGAGTCCCCAAAAAAAATTTTTGGTGGAGTCTTTCGTCCAAAATGGATCAAGGATGCCAACTGCAACTCTGCCGCTAAATGCAAAAATCGGACCAGAAAGCACATGTCCAACAAAATTATTGTCAAAAATCCTTCTGTATTTTCATGATAAAAATTTTATCTTCCTTTTTCTAAGGTAATATCACATTTATCCTAATTAATAGTTAAGTATAATTTACTCTTGATTGTAATGAACGTTTTACTTACTATAGGTGGATTTACAATGGAGTCGGAGGATAGAGACAAGATTATTGTCCAGCCAAATGACGGTAAAAATATTTCAAAATCAGCTACTGCAAAAATAGCTAGGAAACTGGCAAATAAAGAAAGAAAAATGATGGATGTAATAGCAAAGGAAATGCAATGCCAAATCACATTGGAACCAGCAGAGGTAAAACACTACAGAAGAATATCCACAATACAAGAAAACAAGAATATCTCCAATAGTTAGTCTTTCTTCATCTAAAGCCGTGCGTATTTATTTATTCCGAGTGCATTAAATGGGTGGGCTATATAATATTTGAGTATTTTTGGTTTATAGTGGATCATTCTTTGGGGACCGAATATAACTATGGGCTCATCCAAGGAACAAGTAATGAGATTGTTTGATCCTGCACCCATTGAAATCCGATTCTATTATAACAAACCTTACTGTAGTGTCCGTTTCGCATCAAAATCTGATGCTGCCAAGGCTAAAGAAGAGAAAAGTGGTGGGCAGTTGAGCATGAACCAGTTGATGTACATTGGGTTCATAAAAGATGGTACACCACACAATTTTTAATTTATTATGTATACATTTATTTGGAACCGGATGTAAGTATAATGACAGATTTGATTCATTTTTATTTCAAGAACCACCAAAAGAAGCCTTTGAATTAGTTGCCCCTTTTACAGTGGAATGGCCACCAGGATTAACTCTGCTTAAGGATTTCATTTCAAAAGAAGAAGAAGAAGAAATTATTGATAGCATCATCCCAAAAGATTTGACACAATCTGTAGATTTGGGTAAGGATTTTCGTGTCAAGATGATACTGTCAAATTGACAGTATCAATCCATAAAGATGCATACCGTATATACTGTAATACAACCCCCTGGGGTTGTATCGGAAAATCTTATACAACCCCAGGGGATTTATAGCAGTGGGTGGGGTTCTATAAGAGGGTTCTTAAAATCTATGATTTTTAATGTAATTTAAATCAGGGAATGTCGTTGAAAGCATGGGGTTGTATCGTCAAATCTTAGGGGCGTGTCGTAAAATGACTCATCAAATTAGGGGGGGGTCGAGCATCTGAGGACGTGAAGTGACGTAGGGGGGAGGGGGTATAGTCCCTGAGGACGTGCTGGTGATCTAGGGGGGGTCGAGGAGCTGAGGACGTCCTCAAATAAAAAATGTTTTTTCTTAAATAAATTGTTTTTTCGTTTTGTGAGTGACTTCCATCAGTCAAAAACACGAAAATGTAAAATTGGCGAACTGCGCTGATTTACGGACCTCAAATTGACCTAGAATAAATATGCACCCAAAATTTAGGCTAAAACAAATATTTTTACCGAAATTGACCTAACAGACTGTTTGAGACTCGAATTGACCTAAAATGAGTGTTTTGCCCTACATTTGACCTAAAACAAATAATTTGGCATAAAATTCACGCATTTCAAATTTTTTGACCTCAAACCGATGTAATATACAAATTCTAGCACAAAATTTGACCTAAGTTAAAAAGTTTGACCAAAATTATTAGTTTGACCAAAATTTGGCCTAAATTAGAAAGTTTACCCAAAACTTGGTCCATTATACTCAGTTCGATCAAAATTTGACCTAAAACATAAAATTCCACCAGAATTTGGCTCTGTGGTCAAGTTTACG
>JAIUND010001454.1:0-35443 GCA_034699125.1 Gisinianus flammeolus | reverse complement strand
CCCATGCTTTCAATGACATTCTCTGATTTAAATTACATTAGAAATCATCGATTTTAAGAACCCTCTAATAGACTCCCATTCTGTAATAGACTCCCTGGGACTCTATAATATTTTCGGATACACTCCCCGGGAGTCTATTCTAGTTTATACGGTAAATATATAAAAATGAATGAATTACTTATTTACACAGACATGCATGCATATTTACACAATTATCAGTGGTAAGACTTAATTAAAATACACATTGGTGACCAATTGAATGACCTACCCGATTCTGCGGACTTTGTGGAAAGGACAAAACCAAAATTTGACTCGGGATCGTGAATCCATTGTTTGAATGCGGAGGTGACATTGAGGCGGAGCCAACCTTGTTAAATACAACAACAAAATATAAAAAAATACATAGTCAATGCATTTAATATTATATTTATGTAATATGTGCACAGCACAACATCATTGAGAGAATAGAATCACACAAACTAATAATAATTAAATAAATTACCTTGTTCCCACTTGGCTGTGACAATCTCGTCCAATTCATCCAACAGAAAACTTCTGGAAATCAAAAAAGTTTTTGTTTTATTTTTTATTCATTCTTGTTTGACACAGAAAAAAAGCGGATTCCATAGACATCTCTCTCTCTTTCTCTCTCTCTCTCTCCATAGATAACCACACATTTTATTACTTATTTTCTAGACGTAAAAGCTTTATGATGCATTTAACGCTTCTTTCTTTCTCACTCTCTTGTACATATATACAAATAGTACTGCTGGATATAAACATAATCAAGTAGAATTGTATTCCTCACTACTTTGTATACCAGAACACTGAAACTGGTACAATAAGACATCTCTTTGGCACTGGTTTCTTTTCTTGTCCTAGATTCAGAGAGAGAGAGAGAGAGAGAGAGAGAACTAGGGAATAAACAGTATTATGTACGTATTTAAGTACGAAATACTGACGAGTAAAGAGAGATTTCCTTTATTTTCTATATCACAGCATGGAATTTCAATGGGTTCCCCATTCTTCGCCCATATTACTAAATGAGACCAGGAGAATTAATAAAAGTATATAGCTGACAATTGCAATAAACTTGATCATGGAATATTATCGAGATTCCATCCAGCTTTTCTCCTCCAAAACAAAACAGATGCTGGATAAACCGATAAAGTGGGGGTGACTTGGAACTGGGTTAATGAGTCAATCGTCTATCGTCAAAAGTCAAAAGGTTGTCTTTGCTCCCTCTCCTCCTTTTTCGTAAAATTTTGAAGAAGAGACAACAAAGGGAAACGTTTTCAATGTGACGAAGACATTCATTGATAGACTTGGCAAAAATAAAGTTGCATTAGGTATTATTAATTATTATATTATACATTTCCCTCATTTTTTCTTAGTATTTTTGATTTTTGACGGTCACATGAATACATTTTGCGGGTAGTTGCCCTGCTCACATCTAAACTTAAATTGATCATTCATTCCCAATATGCCCATCCTCTGAATCATGAATAATGAATACTATATAACATGATAATACAAAAAGTGACCAACTTTTTATTGTTTCCTTGGACGACTTGTTGAACGGAGATTCGGATGACTTCTCCTGCTTTAATACCGGATTCGGTTTCATCCTCTTCTGCTTCCTCATCCGCTGAATCGTAGCTGTTCTTCTTCTCATCTTTCCGCTTGACTAAAGTTTGTTTCCACAGTCGAAGTTCTGCTCCCAAAACCAAATCCGAATTGGACACTTCGGAAATATCAAACCAAAATTGTTTGTCCTCGGCGTGGGTTTTGAGTCGATTGGAAAAACGATGACCTGTGTAAGAAACAAATATTATAGAAATCAAATTACAAATTAGATCAGATCTTATCCATCTGACGCTAACATCAAGTTCTATTATTATCATCGCTTTTACTCCACATGGAATTGATGCCATGTAAGAATTACACTATACATGAAAAAATGAAACTGGATGTGCATACATGACGAAATCGTCAATCTGGAGAGAGAGAGAGAGAGAGAGGAATATATACAGATGTAGGGGGTATCAAATAAACATGTACATTCAGTCATTCTTTTTTTATTGTCCCTGGTCTAAATTGCAGACGGATTACCTCGATTGACAAAGCTGACAATGGCATCCGCTTGTGTGATGGCATCCACTTCCTTTTGATCCACATTGAATTCACTCCAGGACAAATTAGTAAGATGATGCTGATGAGATTTTCGCCAATTGGTTCGTCTCCCGTTTTCCCCATTACTCAAATCTACATCCGCTTCCGTCCCCCCCAACGAATTGTAGACTTGAAGAAGGAATTGAGATGCGGGGGATTTGCTATCAATCAAATGTGGATGAGGTCGATGATGGAAACCCATAATACTCAACAGGTCAAAGGAGATTTCATTTACATCATTTTTAGTGAATCGTTGTGAGAGCACTGTGTGTCCTTTCCCATCATCATGATACAAACCACTCGGTGTTTTCCCTCCATCAATTCTGACTATGAGCAACGAGCAGTTCAATAACATCATCAATACACTTAATATTTTCCCCAAATTCCCCCCACCCCCCCCACCGGATCTGGATCTTACTGGAAATATCTTCATTTTCACACCCGCGTACAGGAAGAACATGACAATTGACAAGTCCCCCCCTCCCCCAATTTATTATTATTATTACTTTTTTATTTTATTTTATCTTACAATGTTTCTATATTATTAGTTATTAAATAGTTATCTATATAATATATTTAATCTTAGAGAAGATCACTCACTCACTCACTATTCACTATTCACATAAGTTTCCTCTTTATTTTATATGTATTCCTTATCTCGTTCTCTCCTTCTCTCACTATATCTACGTACAACACTTTTGTTTTGCTGGGAAAATGTGAAATAAAAGACGTTTAATTGACAGTGAAGTCGTTGGAGGTGTGTTGATTAGGAATGTGATGGGAATGGGACAAGAAGAGAGGGAAATGAAGAAGAAGTGGTCCAAGTAGTTGGAGTAATAATAGAAATTGTTGAACAAGGGAATAATAATTTTTCATGTTTCCTCTCCTTGTTTTGCTTGTTGTTCGTCATTGAAGAAGAAAAAGAACAAGTCCAAAAGAGAAGAAGAAGAAGATGATGATGATTTGGGTGCGTGCGTTCTGTTCTCTTGTGTTGTGTTGAGGATGAAATAATTTTCATTGGGGCTTCGTGTCCGTCCGTGATGTTGTGTATTGTGTATTCTATTGTGTGTGTGTGTGTGTGTGACTGTCTGTTCGTTGTGTGTGTATATAAGCGTAGTGTATAAAACTCGTGAAGAAAAAAGAGATGTTCCCTACCTGCCAACCTTTCTTCTCCTTTTGCCCATATAGTTCACTGTTTTTAGTTTTTAGTAAGTACATATCTGTATTCTGTTCTGTTCTGTTCTGTTCTGTTCTGTTCGGTATGTAGCTAGTAGCTACCTAGTACGTGGGCAATTTGGAGTCGTAAGTACTCTTCCACTCTTCCACTCGTCGTCGTCCATCCTATACAGATACATATGTAGATATGTAGATATATCGTATGTAAATATGTATGTAAGTCCAAACCCAAAAGCTAGCTAGAGGTTGCTCCTTCTTATTCTTATAGGTAATACATAATAATAATAATATTATTATGTGTGCATCTTCTTCTTCTTTCCCTATCTCAAAGTTGCTCATAATATCTGTATGTATATTGGTTGGTTGGTTGGTTGGCTGTAGTGGACGTAGTGTACTGGGAATGGGAATGTGAATATGTGTGGGACAAACAAAAGTGCCTCTTTACATACGACGTTGGAGACCATCAACCAACCAACCAACCAACCATCCAAAGCGAACCATCTATCTATTCTATATTCTATTCTATTCTATCTATATCCTCCTCGTTCAGGTATTCATCCATCAATGATGGACTTTACTTAGTGTTCTCTCTCTCTCTCTCTTCCTCGCTATATCCACATCCAGCTGAGACAGTGGGCAGAATAGAGTCCATTCTTTTATTCTTAGGTTCGTTCGTTCGTTCATGGTTTGTCTTTTGTATATTATTATTGGTATATACCTGCGTTTGACTCCAGGGCAAAAATTCCATTTCCATCATTAGGAACAAGAAGAAGAAGAAGACCAAGAAGTGCTGAGGTTGGAAACCAAAGATTACGCCTGCCTCTCCCTTATTATAACCAAAACTAAAACCAAATCCAAAAAACATAAACGCTAAACGCTAAACTCTCAAGTTTGCAAGGCAAGTGGACTCACTCACTCACTCACTCATTCACTCATTCACTCACCAAATAATCATCTTTTGAAACAGTACCTACGGACGAATACGGACGAACACACACACACAAACAAATACAAATGCCATATGTACACCTTTTCTCCCAACTTCAAGTTTTTTATTTCAACTCTAGCAACACTACAGAATAATTTTTTGTACGCTTTTACATTTTTCCATATAAATTTTTGTTTCCATAATTTGCAAGTTTAGTGGAAGTAATGGACATTCCATAAAGAAACAGACGAACGAACGAACGAACGAACAGACAGACAGACAGACGATGAGGACAAAGAAGAGAGATTTATTTACTCCTCATCCTTCTTGTACTATGCATGGAATGGATGTACATTGGTAGGTATATATATATACTTTACTTTACTTTATTCATTATTCATTTATTGATACATAACAAACGAAGAACATATTTAGTATTACATTATAATGTGTATGGATGTATGTATATTGTATAGGTATAGCATAGTTAAAACTATTCCGCAATTCAGTTTCTTTCGTGTCGTCATCGTCGCGTCTTCGGTGGATACAAAACAAATGAGAATGAAAATTGTAAATGGAAATACTTGCAGTACTAAACTAAAACTAAAAAGTCTTGAACTTGAAGTCTAAACACATTTCTTGGACAATGGACCGACCGACCGACCGATCGAGCACTTGTCCTCCGTCCGTTCTATAACAATATCTTAAATTTATGTAGTAAACTTGTCGGTCGCATCAGGTGCTCCTTTTTGCGGTAGGATTTTTCACAGGTGTGTTCGTTCCAAACTCCCCACCCCCACAGGTACAGCATTCATCTTGAATAGACACGACCCCCCCCATCACAGTCTACTTTAGGTACATTATCTCTATGTACATGTAAATAGGTGCAGGTACATATCGTGTTGACGTATAAAAAATATGTATTAAATGTTTTTTCAATTGATTCTATAGTCATTTGTTTTGTGGACATCCTCAACCTTAACGTAATTATTTAATGTTGAGGGAGTAGAATTAGTTGATGCATGGTCGTCAATCGTAGTTAATGATTAAGGACTAATGATTAATGTGATGAGTATCGTTATCCTCCTAATTATTATTATGTTACTACATTTAATATTACATGGACACTCAAACTTTTCTTTCCTTTGTTTGTTTTACATAGTTTTTATGTTTTCACATGTGCATGTCAATTAAGGACACATTTTATACCTATGTAATACGATATGTATGAATCAATTGAGACTAACCGGAGACATTATTTGTCATTGTTCAAAAATTAAGAAATGACAAAACACTTTTCCATCAGTCAATCAATTTCACAAAATGTGGTCCAATTTCAATTCCAATTAGAAATTAGTTCCGAGTCAAGTTCAATGGGATGAATGATACAAAAATAATGGAAATATTACATGGAATTGCGTTTGCTGGTTGGACAGTCTTCGTCAGTGGGGACATCAGTCACATGTCGCATATAATGTAAATCTGTACATATTTCTGTATTTGTGTATTCATCCATCCATCATTCACCAACTCATCATCACCACATTCACTGCAGATGCAGACAGAGGAATGAATCCAGTTGGATCCATGACGACGGACTGTGTAAGTACATAAGTAGTAAGTACACAACTGGATACTAACTTGATTACCAATATTTAATCAGTCTTATAAGTACATGGTGTGCATGGTGTGAGTGACCGGAATGAGGGAATTTACGTACTAAGCACCTAAGCACCATCCTTCATCCTCCTCTCACGTCCCAACTCTCACATTTCACCTACAATCTACATGAAATATTCTTTTAAATACCTATACAGTTAAATTTTCAACTTAGTTGTGTATTAACAAAATGTTAAAGTTTTGCTGCGTCGTTTCGGCAAGTATCTGTTGAGGTTGAGATATCAGTGAAGTGACCTGAATAAATGGTTTATCCTCCCCGATGTACAACAATAAGAAAACCACGAATCGTATTATAAATAATATCTATATATAACATGTTTCTAGTAGTGTGTGTGTGTGTGTGTATGGAAATGAGATGGCAACATAATAATATACAAATGAATGCGGATGAACCAAACGCCACTATATTATGATTATGATTGTGATTATGGGCGTTTCCGTCAGAAAACAGATCAAGTGAAAACACTTTTTTCCGTATTCCTACATAAAATAATATAGGAAATATTTTACAAGTTTTAAAATAATTTTCTGGTAAAAAGTAGTTTTCAAATCGTGTTTAAAATGTTCTAAAATAAATAAAATATCTCTTAAACTAGCTTTTGCCATGCACTTGGTCTGTTTTCTGTTCGTTCTTACGGAAGCTCCGATTATACAAATAAATAAATTCTCTACACGATCATTTTTACAAAGGACATTGAAGATTGTTAAATGGGGAGAAAAGTTTGAGGATGAATTACAGCAGATCCCTAAATAATAAATACTTGCTTCACTCACTCACTCACTCACTTCTGGTTAAGGAAATTCTGATGATCTCTAATGATTCGCCCACATCAATGATCTATAGTAGTAAAAAGCACAAAGGATTGGGAATTTTCCTTGCAATGTGGGAGGCGTTTATACAGAATTTTAACTCCCTTACTAATCTCTCAAAAGTAAATGACAAAATCATCTAAAAAGCTGAAGGATTTCAGCTCCGAATTTAAAAAATGTTTCGCCAAACTGGACCTCCCGGTAACATTTACGGATTCTCTCCGTTTTATCAGTGATTCGAGGGTCGTATCAAATATATCACAATCATGTGTATAGTCATTTTGGTTAATTTATGTTACCAAAATGCCATTAGTTAAACCCATTATAATATTAGAGTAGAATCGTGTCTGTATTGCTAAGTCCTTTTTGGCCACTACCAATGTGTAGAAGTGACAAATAAATTGTTTTTTCCCTCTGGTCTCATTGTTAGACGACGAATACTCCATTCTAAAACGTTAATAAAGTTTGAATTGACTTGAATTGAATTGAATGCTCAAACACTGTGTCCAAAGGAATGAAGGTGAGGGAGTTGATTCGTAGGCAAACTCTGCCGTTGATCTTTTCCCTTGATGATGGGGATGCTGGTGCCGTTTGTTGGATGATGATTCAAGTTATTACTCTGGGTGGAAGCCAGACTGCTGGACATGGTAGTATTCCTGGAGGGGATGGAGGATGATGTAGAGGTTGAGGATGTTTTCATCGTCATCCTCTGCTCGTAATTTTCGTGATGATTGCCGATGGAGGAGGAGTCGTTCTCATTGTCACTTGAACTCCTCTCGCCATCTCCATTAATTTTATTGGAAGAATTGTAAATAGAATTCATTGTGGAAGCGGAGGAGACAGATGAGCTCCGCATACTCGGCACCAATGACAATGACATGTTGGTGGAATGGACCGAGTAATCCTGTCGATCAAAACTCCTCCGCTTCCCCCCCAATGCATTCACCAGTCCAATTTTATGGTTCTCCTTGCTTTTATGCTCATGATGACTCTTCTCATTCACATTTTTCATCGTTTCGTTGTTGTTTCTGTTGTTTCTGTTGTCATTCCCGGCGAATTGTAAATTGTAGTGACTCGTGCCCCTATTGCTTTGACGGGATGTTTGACTCTGCCGCCGTTGTTGTTCTTTGGAAGCGGAGTGTCCGAATGCCTGGATGGACGCGAGTTGACCAGATTTCTGAGTCAATTTCGGATTACAATTTATGTCCTTGTCGTCGTCGCCAGGATTAGCGTTAGGATTAGGATGGAATGAGTGACCGAAAATTTTGACGAGCATCGATGTAAACTGCTCCCGGAATTGTTGACAAGATGCAATGTACGCCAGCGGAGTTCTAAAAAATCACAAATACAACCCATGCGAATTAAACTCAATCAAGTTTTATCTTTCTTTTTTTATATGGGGCAACCCCACAACAAAAACCAAAGAATCAAGGAAAGGAGCACCAAACGAACAACAAAACAAAACAAAACAAACTAGAGGGAAAGTTAAAGTCCAACTCTAATGATCAATGACGTGGCAAAACAATCAAAACGATGGGACATCAAAATCGTTTCTGACCGAACAAGTGAAATTCCAAATGCATATGGACTGACTGGGTGACTTGAAATTCTAGAGACCATTAAAATTTTGACGACCATGTTCTGAGCCCAGCCAACGGGAAACCCAAAATGTACTCGCTATATCAACGGCGTACCTGAATATTTTCATGGAAATGCATGAAAATATGGAGTAATTGGGTCACGTGTTCATCAAAACAAAACTGTATCTGTATATCATACGATCGTACATATATCTTATGGATGGACATGATATTTTATTTAGGTAATAATTTTTTATACATTCAAATTCTTGTCAAGAGACCAAAGATGACAAATGACCAATTTGTTCACCTGAGAAAAAGTATTTTTTTTAATGCGATGAGACTAAAGAATAACCAAATTCCCCGGAATTGCGTTTGGTAAAAAGGGAATTAATTATAAGAATGGAAAGTCGGGATTCATTTCTCTGCCATTTTCATCCAATCCATAACATAAATAAGGATAGAACTAACCAACCAACCAACCAACAACCACGTACTAATTCCTAATTCCATATTGTAATTTCATTCTCCAGTTCCCCAGCCTCTCGTTCCCTCCCTCCTTTCCTTCTCTCTATCTCTCCTTCTCTCTTCCTCCTTTTTTTTAACTATGAGGAGAGGAGGCCAATAAAGACTTTATACTCTGATGATCCCCATCCTCATCCTCATCGTCACATTACCCAAATACTTGTCTATGGCCCGGATTTTCATTTGCCGCTTTGTTCTTGTCTTCCTTCTGGCTGGCTTAAATACATATGACTTTAATTTAATAAATAAATGTTTTCTCTCGCCCCCTTCTCAAAATATGGGTTAAACGATTTGAAAGGAGATTTGCCAAATTAAAACAGACTGGAGGGGAAGAAGAAGAGGAAGAAGAGAAGGATAATAGTTATGGAATTCAACTTTCCCTTTCAATTTGAACCCATTCTCATATCTCCTGAGCTTAACATGAAATTGGAATGGGATATGAAAAATGCGGAAGGGAACGACTAGAGCGAGAACGTGAGAAAGAGAGAAAGCGAGAAAGCGAGGGGAGTGAGGCCAACAAAGAAAACTTGTACTTTATTTTGTTCCAGTTTACGTTGTCGTTGTCTCTGAGCGTAATTGCTCCTGGAGGGAAACTTTGTGGATCATAAAGAGCACACGAGAGAGCAGAAGAGACAGAGAGAAAGAGAGAGGGGACGAAAGAAGGGGAGGCTCGTTGGAGAAAATTCAGAGTAAATAGAAATAGAAATATGTGTTCCATGTAGGCAATTGTTTTGGTTTTGGTTGTGTGCAAATGACTGGAAGCCATCCAGAAATAAAAGGAGGGCAGTCGGAATCGGAGTCAACTCAGCCCAACCGATAGAAACATACATGTACATAAATGCAGGGATTTCCGTGATGGAGAAAGTGGGTGAAACAAGGAAGGAGACGAATCCAACTGCAACCTGCAAACTGCAACTGTACATACAATTACAGTGAAGAGAGAGAAAGAGAAAGAGTCGGTATAGTTGGAACAAGAGAAAATGATTCAAATTCTAACTTGTACAGTACACGATGTGCTTCGTTTACATTCCTCTATGCTGACTCGACTCACAATCCTAATCACTCCAGTTCCAATTCCAGTTCTAATTCCAGTTCTAGTGAATGTACTATGTACATTGTACATGAACCGAAATTGTCTGAACTTGCATGAACCCAACCCAAACCGCGCTCTCCTCCTTCTCGCCTTCTCTTCACTCACTCTCTCTCACTCATTCATTCTTTTCCTTCCTCTTTTGACGGCAAAGACATCTTTGCTGTCTTTTACGGGCTCCCATTTTTTCCACTAAAATAGGATGAGCATGGAGAGTGCAGAGATGATAAGACGGGCAATGAAAACTTTCCCCATCGCGATGGCTCTGCTCTCAATAAAATAAAACGAGAGAACGAGCGAGTGTCGAGATGGTCGAGAACTTGTGAGGAATGTGTTGAATGTGGAGAAGGTAAAGGATCATTTCCTCCTCCCCCCTCCCCCTCTCTCTCCCTTTCTCTCTCTTTCTTTCTCTCTCTTTCTCTCATCGCCATCCAACTTTCCTCAAATCTTCCCCTTTTCTTTGTAGCAAAAAAAATGGATGGTTCCTCTGTCTACACAGATTTTTGTATCGTCGTCACTTCCGGTTTCAGTATGGTTAGTAATGTAAATTGACTTTTAGTCCGGACATGTCCAAGTTGACAAATATCAAAGACAAAGGTTACTGCACATATCCAATCCAAGAGTATACCATCCATCCAAATAACGCAAATGCACTCGGTTTTATATGCCACAAAACAGGGGGGGGAGGAGGGGGATTCTATTCCAGGACTTTGTCGCAAGCCCCAGGAAACTCCATACTTTTTGTAAGGGAATGGAAATTGGACTTGAGTTGCTGAGTACTTGTCCACGTGGGCAGTTGAAAGGGAGCGATGGAATTAGAATTGTATTGTATTTGTGAGTGAGAGAGTGTGGCCATGTTTGTGTGTGGAAATATGCGGTTAAATTGATTGAGAATACATTGGAATTGGAGAAGAAAACACGGAAATCATTCTAATTGAACGTTAGACCGAGTAAACAGAGTCCAGTCCGATGAAGGACGCAGATGATTTTAAATAATGACAGAAAAATCATCGGGTGTCATTTTTAATTGAAAGCATGATGATATTGTTATGTAGTGTGAGTGCGTATACTTATGTATGCACAATCACACTCATTGTGAACGTTGACGTTCATTTCCTTCACGATGGATTTTCCATTGTTCGAGAATGTTCGTCCTTGATTTATATTAAGGGCCTACGTGACGGCAAGGTCCTCCGTCAAGTCACAACGTTTTATACGTTTTTACTTAAGTGTGAATGAAGCGATCAAAAGCTTAAGTGTGAGTGACCATAAGACATAATATAACAATATATAGATCCAGTTTACGTCATTGAATTTCCTCAATTGCAATTTCAATAAATTAATGGATAATCAAGAAGAAATGTCTCGGGTTACATAAAAAATAAATGGATAAATAAGAATGACGAAGACTAAACAAATGAATTGAGGAATAAAAGAAGGAAGGAAGAGATTCATCCTTGGATTCAGCCTGTACTGCTTACACAATGAAAATTGGAAAATTGATTCACATTTCACTCGCTTTTGCTTTGCTATCGGGATGGAGAAAGTGAATTCAATTAAGGTTTCATTTAATGTATTCTTATTTTTGGATCGTGTATAAAATTATTGACGCGTCATTTACCAGTAATACGGATTACGGACGTAAGGTAGTATAAAATAAGTGAAAATCTACAGGACAAGTCAATGGTTGCAATATCAAAAAAATATGTCTATTTAATTTGGAATAAAGTCAGAGATTCTTTGTTGTAAGATGAGTCAAACAACTACAGAATGCTTAAATTTAGTCGGAGATCGTTCCGCATTTCTAAAGACACAAAGACATGCATTCATGACATTTGATATCGTCTTTCCCTAATTGAATCTTTTCGTAAGATACATATCGTCGGCTAAGTTCCATAACCGTGTATTATCATTTGACCCATGAAGGTGAATGTGCGTGCGCGTTCATATATATGCTAACGTGCAGTATGCGCCTTCCAGGGCCAAATGATAATACACGGTTATGGAACTTAGCCGACGATATATGCATATTAGGGAGCAAAGTTCCACGAATAATCGTATCACCGTGTCCGTCCGTCCGTCCGTCCGTCCGTTTCACGAACATGGGGAGAATCTCATTCCTGCCACCATCCATCCAGCTCCACAATGAAAACGATCGTGTCCTCGAGTGCTCCATTACATTACATTACAAAACAATTTAAAATGTGATATTTTATTGTTGTGGCCACAGACATGGACACCAACAAATCAATCAGGCAGGCAGGCAGACGGGGAGAATGAAATGAAATGATGGACTTTGGGATTTGGATGTGTAAATCCGCCATCCTTTGCACTCTCACAATCATTTCCGAATTAAATGTCTGTCAGTCAGCAGAAGGAGCCGATGCATTTTGGGGATTTCCCTCATGTAATTATAATTGATAATTGATTTAGTACCCCAAGTATTTTGAAATTTGACAAAAGTCCGTCTGGATTTCAGCATCTTTTCAATTCAATTAGACTATGAAAACATGAAATCAGACAATATAAACTCATTGTGGTCATTCTCATTCCACCACAAGCCACCAGCGACACAAGCCAGTAGCCGAAATCACCATGAGACTGAGAAAAACGGATCAGCATTTATATAATTACGATTAGATTTTATGAAGAAAAGTGTCGTATTACAAATGATTACGCGTATTCCTCTCCACAATAACACAATAACACAATAACAAAACAACAAAATAACACAATATGTACATAAACAGATGGAAGTGAAAGAAAGAGAGAAAGAAAGAACGTCAATTGAAAAAATTAAAAGAACTCGTGCGAGTCAACCTCAAGATCATCCAAATTCAAATTCCCTTTTCATCCTCATTGACATCGAAATTTCTCTCCACACTCCGTTTCAATGTCATCATAGCAATCCATGGAGCTTGACATTTAATTACCCGAGGAAATCGCCCGTGGATTTTCTGAAAGAAGGAAGGAGAAGAGAAACGAGAGATGAGAGATGAGAGATGAGAGAGAGAGAGAGAGAGAGAACTTTGTATGAGCACAATTCGAAGAAGGACTCGAATTTTATGATTATAATTTGTAAATGAAAACACTTGTTGAAATGTGAGCTCCTCATTGTAATTCATACAATTATAGAAATAAACTCCAAGTAGGACTTGGATGATCGTGCCAACATCATTGGGACGAGTCTGTTCTTGTTATTAAATAAAACATTACTTCAGTGAGTACGGAAATTATATTATCTAGATTCTAGACACAAATGAGTCTGACAAATTGGTAAATTCGACTGAAGTGAGTGCAAGTGCAAGTGCAGACCTGTCATCTTTTCCAAATTTCATGTCCTTTTATTTGGAATAGATAGCGCATTTTACAGCCTAAGAACACTCTAAAACAATTTTTGGATTTCATGACCCCTCGTCACCCTGTGACCTGATCTGACCTGACCCCCGTGATGAAATCATATCTGTGCAACAAGAAATCTCATTGTACGCAAGTGAACCAAGTGGCTTTTTGGCAAAACGCAGAGACAATTAGCCATAATTTTTATAGCTACATATTTCCTTGTTCAATGTCAACTTCCCACTTGCTGCATGAGATGTGCGACTCTTTTTTATGTTGCATGCAGTGGTTGTGACGGCGGTGGTGGTTGGACGTCTTTTATGCTCCGTCTCATCAAGGCTCAATTGCTCCCCTCCCCCTTGCACCGATGACACCATCTTGCCACTTAAGGGTATGATAGAGCAGACTTACATTAAACTCCCACCAACAGCTCATGGATTTGCTTTGGCTGGTTTTTTTGTAAGGAGAAAAATCTGATCACAATTCACCTTAGAGTAGAGGACCGTAGGGCAAATGAACCGAGAATTGAAAATAAACAAAAAAGTGTACCACAATCACGCACGCAAATCCAGTTTGGGCAATACAAAAGTTTCAAAACAATGGAAATATGGTCCTTAATTATATTGCCTTTAAAATAAATTCCGACTGGAAAATAAAAATTTAATTGTCGCTATAGAAAATAAATGGAAATAAAACTTTAGTCCTCTGAGTACGGCATAGGAGGAACCCTCAAATGTCCTCACCTTCTTACGCATTCCTTGTATATCGCCTTGCGTCATTCTACTAAAAAATATGTATAACTGGCACGACTTCCGAACCTACCTGAACAGCTAACAACTATTGTATATTGGATGGCCGAATTACCGTGACAACTTTGTAAATCTCATCCTCTTTGAATTCTTTTGACGAAATGAAGGCTCACTTCAGGCTCTTCAATTCGGACACTCATTACAACTAAATTGGCCACATATTATTTTTATTTTTTATACAAAATTCAAAAAGTGTTATAGTCATGAGGGCTTAATCGTCGTGTTCGGGCGGGTAAAATAAGACTCATTTGAAGATCTCAGTGCATTTGCTTATGTAATTGCATAACTGTCACTTAACACGTTAATAAAGTGACTTTATTAACGTGTTAAGTGACAGTTATACTTTATTAAAGTCCATTCTGAAAAAAGAACTGAACGAGCAACATCGCTAGAAAAGTTCTCTGCCTGGTGTTTTTATTTTTATGGGAAAAACTTCATCAAAAGTTCCCAAAAATTAGTCAAATGTGTATTCAAGTATGATGAACATAAATAAAGTGTCCAATTTAAAATCCAAAAACTCCTTGGCCATTTTTTGGACATATTTTGGATTCAAATTTGGATTCACTTCCGAATTGAAAATTTCTGAAGGAGGAGTCAAATTAATAGTTTTAGTCGCAAATCTTGACCGCAAGGCCTTCCATTGACGGATAAGAAACTCAACATGATTGGCTGAAAAGGATTTTTCTGGAATTGGTTTCTCCGATACTCGAAGGCCCTGTATGCCACATTTTCGTACTGATCTGGAATTTGAACGAAGCGGAGAGCAGCAAACTTCCTGCAAAAAAACTTAAAATACTCGTAGCCCATTATCCTTGGTGAAATATTTTGAAAATTGTTGAAAAATGATGTATGCGATTAAAATGAAGGGATCCCCACCATCCCCAACGATGAACTTTGGTTCTCTTCACTGCTAATATGATCTCACTACACATCGGCATCTTGTTTGGACAGCGATCTACATCTCCCAAGACGGACTTCTGTCCGTCCCCTTCACTGTTGACTAGATTTGCCCGTCTCAACAATCTCAAAATATTACAATATTATTAGAATTGCCAACACTTACTTATTCGACTATCATTCCAAATTAAAAATTGTTATAGACATTAGTAGTGTTCATGGGGTACACGCCAGTATGGAAATACTGTTCCCAATCTAGCACGTTAAATACAGTTGAATTCAATTCAAAAAGCCGATTTTCGAAGACTCTTTTTACGAACGCTCCCCATATGCAATATGCCTGACTTTAGACTTGGATGAGTATGAAACACCAATAAAAAGGGGCAGCTGGATGATGAAGATGCATCAAGTGAACTTGAGGGATTTGGTTGGGTGGCTATTGTCGTTGTCAGTAGTGAGTGTGGAGGAGGAGGAGGAGGGGTAGGTGGGTGGGGACAAATGCGAGAATAATAGTGGACATACCCGAGAATCAAGAGGATATAGTTGATGATGACGATTAAGTGTCGATCGTTGGCATTGTACAAGGTTTCTCCATCTCGCATCATTTGATCCTTGAAAGCTAGCATCGTCTCATCGTAGAGATACGGCACCAACGTGAGGACCGCCAAAACGATCTGGAAGACACTGTGAAATGTGGCTCGCACATAGAGAATCCGGGACCTTTTCAAATTGTTCGTACTCATAATTTTCGTCTGATTGTTCAAACTTGTCCCCACTCGCTGCGCCACGCGAGTATAACAAAAACACATGATCACCACCTGAAAACAACGGCACATCCATCACACAAGATTAAGTCTGATGAAGCAATGAAGCAAGCAAGCTATAAAAATTGTCCATCTCGTTCCTTTTCTCTCTTTCTCTATGACTTTCCATCACAATTCTTCCATTTTCTTAGGATTTCTATACATGTACATTTCAAGTCTTACTGTAGGACGCACACACGACACAATAACAACAACAAGCCACAAATTTCCTCCGACTCGGTCCCTTTTCCACTTTTCCCCCGATATTTTTGTATTTATTCATTCCTCGTTCAAAATGATGGAAATGACAATGTTTCCTTTTCCCTTGCCTTTCTCTGCAGAAACCTTTCACCTGCCTCCATTTCCTTTTCCATCTCCAACTGAACGAACGAGAATGAGCTCCTGGACTTTTTCCTTCCTTTCTTTCTTTCTTTCCTTCTTTCTATATACGTACGCAAATTCACCACTTTATTTTTAAACAGCGCCATCCAATCAAAATCTCAAATATTCTGTACACTGCACAGTAATCAATAAGCCAATTCCCATGAAAAATAATGAAATCCACACGTTCATTTTTTCCTGCCCTGCAAATTGACGTAAAAGGTTCAACAGTTTCCAAAATTAAATGTGTTTCATTATCAAACTTCATTTAAATTTTATATAACTTCATTTTAAACTTCAAAATTTAAAGTATTCGAAATCATTCAATGATTTGAAAATTGATGCTCTCAATTCATAACGGAAATCCGGGGCTATAAATTTCTACGGAGGGAAATGCGACGAGTAATTTGACATGAATAGTTTTTTAATTGACAAGAAAGATAGATACAGATATAGAGAGAGAGAGAGACTTTGACACATATTGGATGAGAGAATGGGGGGAAAGAAAGAAACGTACGGATATAAGGATGAGAGTCACTTTGATGGAGTAGAGTTGGTGGGCTGTGAATGGAGGTAAGTTGACGAGGGATGAACCACTCTGGACCAGCGGGAAACAGATGGCCAGGAATACACTCGCCATCGTCCACTTGATGGCATTGGTCGTCGAGAACTTGTCTTTCTTTTGGCAGCAGATTTGTCTGTAATGAAATCAGTATGTATATAATTAGGATAAAGACACCGAGCAGACATCATGTAATCGTTGAGTAAATTGGGGGTGAAATATGAAATATGTCACGGACATATATCGTATTGTGTCCATGTTCATGTGAATGCGAGCGGCGGTCCATGTGGCCTGGATGGATGGGTAATGAATGGGGACGAATAGGTAACCACTGGATTTGTATACTTATTTATCGTATATTTATATATATATATATCGAGTTCGGTCGGTGCTGCGGCGGTGGTGAGACGTGTTTTCGCACGCTAGTAATTTAATATTAATTCGGTATTTTAAATTGCTTATAATTGTGTAATTTCTAAACATAACACTAACTAAATATAGATAGTTACATTATTTTTAAAAACAAAAGTGATAATTCAATCAGTTAATTGTTAAAATATCTAATTAAAGTAGGAATTACACAAATATACTATCAAGATTCCAAAAATAAGTATATTAATGTGGCAAAAGTGTGTGCGTGGACATATCAAAGTAAAATTAACCAGGAAGCTGAACAACAAAACCGTTTACACGCACACATAACCATCAACATCAAGGGATCATCAGAAAGGTCAAAATAGTGGTCACAATCTGTAAAACATTGACATCGTTGTGTGGAGCACGTGCAGTCGAGTATGATGTGAGTTCAACGAAGTGCGATAGATGGAGCGGTGTTGCAGGCCGAAGGAGTCGGACCATGAAAGAGGGATGAGCAAATACGAAATAACCGTAAATAAATCAATAAAAGGATCAAGTTCTCTCTGAAGTGACCACTTCGGAACGAAACCCCACAGCCCGTCCCTTGCACCAAATTGGTGCCACCAATCCGGAAAAGCCCTGTTTTATACATAAACCATCTGCAGGGGCCATGATAGAATTTTACGAATGACCAAAAGAAAAATAAAGTGAAAATCAACAATATAATAACTATCTTAAATCTGAATGTAAAGCTAAAAAATCAAACCAGTAATCATCAATCATCATAAAGAAATGTCTCACAAATTACAAATTAAAAGTATAAATATAAAACTAGAGCACAACCGAACTCCCCTCCTAAACGCCTAACACCGGGCACTTAGGACTGTAATCTTTAATATAATTAATACAATATCTTAGCGGGTGTATCCAAACAAAATGTAAACGAGGTATTTGTTTAATATTGTGTGATGGGCTATTGCTTAAAGGCACTTTTTGAAATAAAAACCAATCAATCAATATATATGTATCGTGACTGACCTGTAACGAAGGATGGCAATGGACAACGTCAGCATGAGACCACACACGTTGACGAAATTCCCAACTACTTGTTGCAGATTCAACAGGGCCAGAGAACTGAAAAGCATCCACTTTCCCGGTGGCTTCCAAACTGCAATCACAACGTCAGACACACCTCCATTTAATTTATGTTCCATTCTATTAAAAAGCACCACACACTCAATTCCCCCAATATTCTATATTCTCAATATTGCCATTTTCACATCCAGCCACAGATACGTACTCTCATTTCCTTTCTGAAAATTAAGGGGACTCTCCGTCATCACAGAACCAACCAACCAACGAACGAACGAACGAAACAAAGCTGGAGAAATCAAAACACTCAACGAAAACAGTCATTTGCTTGTGTAACTTAAAACAGTAGAAAAGTCATTTATTTATTGATCGTGCCGAGAACCGTTAGAAGTACCTTTTCCATAATGTCTGTGGAAAGTCCAGGATTTCTCTAGGCAAAACATTGTCCATGTTGTCAATGTTCTGTGTTGTAGTGGGAGTGGGGAAAGGAAGTCCACGAGAAGAGAAAGAGAGAGAGGAAGAGAGTTGTGTACTTAAGTTGTGTCGTAATACGGGACACTGGTAGACTGAGGGAGTACAGTTACGTTTTGATGGAGTTGTCATTTATCTATAGTAGTTGGTGTACTCGACTACTCGCTAATACCTGATTTTCATAAGAAAGCACAAATCGTTCGTGATTTGACGGTCGGGGAAAGCACAAACCTACTCTGACTTTCTCATTGAACATTAAATAAATGGGAGAGAAACAGAACATTGGTGCATGGACATGAAAGGATGGATTTTGTTTCAGGGCTCGTTGAGGAGGAAAGAAAAGGGAAAGATAGAGAGAGAACGAGAGAGTTGACTGATTTGGACTTGACTTACCGGAAAGGACGTGAATGGGAATGCAAAAGAGGCAGAGTCCTCCAATGTGTAAAAGACAATCGAGGACTAAGACAAAATGGACCAAATGTCGGAGCTTCTTACGCTGCCAGAATATGACAACCGTCGCTATATTCACTATTAACAAAATGAATGCAAATAATTCAAATTTAACAAAAACTCGTGTAAAGTGTGTAAACATACGAATGAAAGGGAATCAAATTATTTATTGTTTCTATTATTTATTTCGAATCTAGAACAACGGAGATGAACAATGCACAATCAACAAAAACAAAGAGAGGCTAAAGGGGTTTTCTCCAATCTTTTTATTTGATTTGATTTCTTTATTCACGTGTCAAAATTATGTAGTGCATATAGCATGGGGATTTCAAATGATGGACACTAAATTAATGAAATAAAATCCACATGTACTAATATCAATATCATAATGTTGAATGTTGTGTGCCGAGTCAAGAAGCTTTGTTTGCACAAATGTAATTTAAGAAAGGTTTAAATATCATTGTTTGTGTTTGCACTCGTCCATTTACAATAGATTTACAAAAGTACAGACTATCCTTGAAAACATTGAATCTCTATCGACAGATCTAACTACGGAAAACACAATTTGGGGAAAAGGAAATTAAACAATTTTTCCTTTGATCAAAGATCTGGAAAATGTCTACAGCACTATAAAATTCATTGAGAAAACCCACGCGATTCTTCACTCTTTTCTTTTCTGCCTTGGAGCAAAACATTGTGAAGGAAAGGGAGAGAGATTTCAGATTTCACACGCGAGTCAATACTATAGTGTACTTTTCTCACATACATTTTTGCCCATGGGCTCAAAAAATATCACGAGGGATCCCTTCGCTTCCTTCTAAGGCTTACCAAAATGCGGGTTGCGGGTCGACCCGCGTTTTTCGATTTTATGTGCAAATGATTTGCAAATGATTTCTGATTCGAATTTGAGGAGCAAACTAATTTCAAATGGACAATTAAATGGACTTACGTGGGAGTCCAATGAGAGAGATGACGAAAAGGAAGACGGAAGAAATCCAAGCAATCCAGACTGATATTTGACTGGGGCCACCCAAATTATTCACATTCAAATTCAAATCCGCATCAAAATCGGAGAAAAACTTCTGCTCCTTTTCAAGAAACGTAAAATCCATTATCCGTAAATATCGATGATAGGATTTTAAATTTCGAATCTGTTGAGTACTTTATTTTACTTGAAATGAAAGAGTCACTGGGGATTTCCTCACAATAAAGTGTTGGGTCGTATGAAATGAAATGAAGGAATTCTTTCCATGTGGGAAGTCACTTGCCGAGCCGAGAGCTTTTGAGTGGAGATCGTTCGCGTGGAGACTGGTGACCGGAAGCTGAGAGACGAACCGTTTTATCAATTCTCACCGTCAAAAAAAAGAAGCGTTTCCCTGTGGTGACGAACGACTCCAATCCCACTGACTGTGCTCTGCTCTGCTCTGCTGTGACTACTGTGTACTACGGTTTTGCTTGAGCAGGACCAAGAAATCGGGATGCGAGGAGCTCGGAAATTACCTTTTTTTACGAATCCATCCAAAGTGGAATGACAAGAAATACTTTCGCTCTCTCTCGCTCTCTCGCTCTCTCTCTCTTTCTACGAGTTGAAAGTGTAGTCGCTTTGAACGTCGGTTGCATTTCTCATTGCTCTGCTCCTCGCATGGAATGTAGGTATTTACTTACATCTCGTTCCCATTGAGCATTTGGGACTTTGTTTCTTTCGGTCTATTCCATGGATATACTACATAATATATACTACATATATACTCGTCTGGATGGATAAGGAATGGTTGGGATCTCTCTCTTTATGATCGTCCTCACCTTTCTCTTAATCCACAGACACACTTTCCCTTTCCCTTGTACATTCAATGTATCCACCACAAGCTCCTTACGTGTCCGCTCCCTTCACTAAAAAAACTAACATGCAAATGCAAACTATTTTCTCTCACAAAAGAAAATAGGAGCAAAGACAAAGTGATGAATGTAGGGAAAACTCTCCGATGAACTTCCTCATCATCGGATCTCTTCATTCTTATCTTCAGCATCACCGTAGTTCCAGAAAACCCTAGAAAAACTCGCCAAGTGATTATGAAGAACTTCTCTTTTCCTGATGACCCATTTCCCTTCCCTTTTAAATCTGAAAAAAATTAATAATAATAATAACAATAAGTAATGGTTTTGAATTATTAGTTCTAGGATTGGTGAATTGTTTTAGGAGCCTCTGGAACACACTTTCACCAATTACACTATTAGTTTAGAGCAGGCTCAAATGAGGGAGTTGTGTTTTTATGGAGTAAAAGACCGTTTGTTTCATGTAGTTTGGAATTGCATTCGTCAAAGTCAACTTGGTG
Source organism: Gisinianus flammeolus (assembly GCA_034699125.1). Lineage (NCBI taxonomy): Eukaryota > Metazoa > Arthropoda > Collembola > Symphypleona > Katiannidae > Gisinianus > Gisinianus flammeolus. Next base: position 13,988 of record JAIUND010001454.1, on the reverse strand, counting down.
GACATGTGCATGGATTGGATTGAATTGAATTGAATTGCATGTGAAATGTATGAATTTAAATGTGAATTTTGTGAATGTAAAGTCCTCATGTGGAAAATTTGAAATGGGATTTATATTGTAAAATAAATGGGAAATAAATATCATCGCATGCATCGCATCGGTTGGGGTGAAATCAGTGAAAGGGAAAACGTTGAAATTGTCATATCTTATGTGTGTGTGTTTCTTGTCATGGATTTTGGGGCGCCAGATTCTATAGAATTCCAAAAGGATGAGTGAGATGGAAATTGAGATGATAATTTGCAGTACTGACACACATCCACAACTCTCTCTCTCTTCCTCTCATATTGGCATCTATTCTCCATCTTCATTTCATTTTCCCCGAAAACAAAGGAACCCATTTGTCCTCTTGAAAAAACGTGTGTTCACACCGCCTGTATTGTGTAATGTGTAATGTGTATGTATAGTCACCCAGGATATTTCTCATTTTTCTCCGGATTTATCCGCTTTTTGTCTTGACCCATTTTCATATAGCATCTCCTCCTCTTCCTCTTCTTCTTTTTCTCCTTCTTCGCCTTGTTTGTTGTTTCCCGTTGTTTCCCTTCCCGATTGTTGGTGCTTAGAAAGTACTTTGTCCAGTATTTAATGGCCCATCGATCTCGGAAATTTACACATTTGAAAATTGAAGAATTAATATTGGAATTATTATACGTTTTAGATTTAGACTAAGATATTTTTGAAACGTTGTAGGTACAAGCAAAGTTAATACGAGAATGTGCATAAGAAATTATATTGTTCTATTTCTGGAGATATATTGCTGGGTTTTCCGAAATGATATAAGTTTACGTATAAAGATTGTTAAAGTATAATATAATAATATAATGATAAATATTCTTGTCGTCCAAACTGTGTACACAAAAGGGAGCGGAGCGTGAGGAAACAAAATGGGCATGGTTGAAAGTTTTTCTGCATTTACAGCTAGTTTTCCCCCATTGTTTTTTTATTACAGACATTAGGCTAACAATAAGATGAACGTCCATCCGACTGACCACCCGTTCGTTTTTATGAAACACGATACATACGATAGCTCCCGATGGGGATCCAACTCGAACTAATCAGTATGAATAGCCACAATCGGTGTCATTGGTTTTCTGTGGCTGTGGAAAGACGTTAAAATTTTGGAATTGCAATCTCAATCCTGTCGTTAGTTTTGGAACTAATACGCTTTCGGAAGGCAGTGAGCAAGCACAGGAAAGTAAAGTAGGAATTAAAGAGGGAAAATCATCGGATTCGGAGGGAGAGCAAACGAAAGAGAGAATGAGAGAGACTCGCTCTCAAACTAACTGAAATGGAAATGAAGATTAATAAAAGAAAGAATTTAACTGACGTTCAGAGATGACGATGTTAAATAAATCTACAATTAGGCAAAACGGAGACAATGACGACGAAGGTCTTTCGCTCTCAACACACACAAATACCTAACGCAATTCTCAATGAAAATAAAATTGACACCCATTACTTACATAAAAAAACACCATAAATACAAATAATAACGAAGCACAAAATTTTGATAATCTCCTACAATTTAGATCTGAAATTGTTTAGCCAGTACGACATTTACATGGTTTGTCGGCTACACACATGTGCGAGCCCATAGACTCAAGATTCACAAGCCATTTTAGGGAATTGATGTTGGTGGTTAGTTGTTGGGAGTTGGGCGGAATCAGGAGAATCATTTCAGTTCCAATCCATTCAGTTAATCACAATGTGATCAATGGAAAACCAATCAATGGGGGAAATGTCACCTACGTGGTGCCGGATTGTCGGATTGTCGGATGCCCAAACACCACGATTCCTCATCTTCTTTTGAGGAACAAATAGATAGAAATATTGGGAGATGCCAACTCATTGCTAGTCAACTGCTTATTTGTAACAGAAAATACTTTTTATTGAGCAAACTTGTCATTTGTTTTTTTGCATGTTTTGAATTTATTTGGATCATGAACTTTGATATGGTGGATTTGACCTAGTTCTTGTTCTTGCTCCCCTTACAAAAAATGAGAAGGTACATTTGTTTATGCTTGTTTGCAAGTGAGTAATAAAGTAAGTGAGATGACTAATCAAATTTAAATTAGTTATTCAGAAACGTCTTTCACTTGGGAATTGATTGTCCTCGATTGGGCTCTTTCTTCTTTCATCCAACAATTTCTCCACTTGCACTCGGGCCTAGAAACCCGGCTTTTTTCTTCTCTTTTGATTTCGGAACGATAGTGGGAAGCCGAAACGCCCAGGTTTTTAATTTTATCTGTTGTTTTTTATGTTATTTGCAAAAGTCGTAGGGAAAACCAAGAGAATTGGGAGGGATATGAAAGAACCTTCACCTCACTCACCGACACCGAACACCGAACACCGATGATGATGATGCCGCAACAGGCGGCAAATCTGAGACAGAGATGTTGGATTATCTCTTACGGATATTTCGCATCCGAATGACGTCATGAGCATCCAAATTTGTATTCCTCAGATTTATTTCTTTTGCACTTGAGCGCTCGTGGGCTTATTTGATCGATCCCTTCCCCTAATTTTAACCATTTCTACATAATATAATCAATTAATTTGGATGATATGTACGTCTACGAGTAACCTTTAGTTTAAGAATAAGAAAAGCCAAGAAATTTGAAATCTGAGGAGGGTTAATTTTCCATGTTTGAAGAAGGCACAAGTGAATGAATTAACGGGATATTGTCCTGACTCCTGAGAAACGAATAGGATTTACTAATATTATTGGGTGGATGGATGGATGGAATAGAATATCCACAGTGTTTCGTGTCGTAGGAAATGCACACATCAAGTGTTGATTGGCAAAGCTTGTGCTTACACATGGCCCCAGCAGTTTTTGGTGGTGTGGTGGGCTAACAAGGAGAGAGAGAGAGAGAGAGAGAGAGAAGGTGAACCATGAAATGGAATAATAATAATGATATGGCCGACGTGTTGTGTCCTCTGCTTGGGATTCCGATTCGATTGAATTGAATTGCAAGGTAAAGGTATCTTAAGCAGGTGAATTCCCGTTTGGGAAGAACAAACTCAGCTTACTCACAATCAGAGAGTTGTGTGTGTTTCTGTTTCTGTTTCTGTCTCCACTCAACTCCACTCTACTCTATCCTATATCCTATATTCTATATTCTATACGCAATGCACTGACATTATCAGGCAAGGAAGGGAGCTTTTGGCTTTGACTGTGGCGTGGGAAAGCTTCTGTTCACACGAACCCGATGAGACTGAAGGGTTCTCTCTCTCTCTCTCCCTCCCTCCCTCTCTCTTCATCCCTCCTCATCTCATTTCACTTCACCCCTACATTCAAACTATCAAGCTCCATCCAATTCAATCTCCCTCTCTTTCTCTGTTCTGTTGGTACTCTGAGTTCTGATGAGGGAAATGTGGTGTGTAGTTTAAATGTGCCTGTGCCTTTGCATCATCTCCCATATTTGTATTTATACTGAATACTGACGAGTGGACGTGATCTATCTGATCAACACAGATTCAAGTTAATCCAGTCACTCAGTCACTTACTCTGCTCTCTTCTTCCTCTCTTCTTCCCACACCCACCAGCCAAACACATGACGACAAAAAACTAGAGCCCTCATCATCGTCTGTACAAACTGTACATGCAATTATACGGACACTCAATACACACACACTGTCTGTCTGTCTGACTGTGAATGATGTGAGTGTGTGGCTGCGGTGCTGTGCATCGTAGAATCTTCATCAGGCGACTTCTGATGAAGAGGGAAAAGGGAAGTGCATCGCATCTTCAGATATGTCCTTTCTTATCTTTAACCCCACTGCATTTTGATGAGGGAAATTAAAATTCAATTGAAATTATGTAAGGAATTTCTCTTAAATTTGCACATGTTTCCTCATTCCGCATGAAATGCTATACAATTCGGTTATTATTATGATATTGTGTTGAGTTTACCTGCTTAAAGTGATTTGCGCATAAAAAAGGAATGAATTGTTTTTATCAATCTCCTTCCTCATTGTTCTCTTTATTTTCGTCTTTCAATTAAAACCTGACATACTTTCCATTTCCATTCAGTCGATTGTCTTCCAATTTTCTTACGGTTGCGGCTTACGGCACAGACTATTAAGGCACTTTCTTTCCTCTTCCTCAGTTGCCTTTTCCCTATTTTTCCTGAAAGTGGAGGAGGGAGATTTGACAGTACATGGATGTATCATTCCATCATTCCTTCATTCATTCATTCATTCATTATTTCATCGTTCCCGTTCTCAGTTCTCCGAATGGCAATTAACATGAACATTAACAACAAAAACACAAAGGAGAGAAAAGTAAGGAAAGAATGAGGAATGAACTTCTTCCTGCCACACACACGGAAACGTTGGTTCGAATTCGAGTGCGTCGCAATCCAATGAATTAGATATCGTAACACACGCATTTCTATGATACATTTCTATGTACATTCCCCAAATGATGTCTCTCTTTACGATTACGATTATCATTACTTACGCAGATGTTAGTTGGAAATACCAAATACCGACATCCTTTCAGCCTCTTGGATTTTATGATACGCACAAAACATTCGCATCATGCCTCAGTCCGTATGAATTTTGATATTCCTCGTTAAACGTTGATAAAATTAAGGAGGAAATTCACTCGCATATTTTAGACGGAATAGAATTCGGAACATATGTCTGCATGCGTGTGTGTGTGTGTGTGTGTGTGTGTGTGTAATGTCGTAATGTGTATGAAGGGAAGAAGACAGAATTGGTGGTGGGGGGAGATGAGTTGATTAGTATTTGGATGGATCACAGGTGAACAAAAAGAAGGAAGGAGAAGTCCGTGTTGGCACCCTTCCCTTCCCTTAATTCCCTTCCCTGCATAGTTAAGTGCATACATAGGGTATCGGTTCTGTACATTCTGTATATTACATGTAGACAAATGTACATAGCAAATTAGGGTAATGTGATTCACCTGTAACGCATTACCCTTTGGAAAAGTGCAACAAGAAAGAAAGGGGATTCCAATTTCAAACGGGTAGTAATTCCTTTCAAGCGCAACATGTCATGGAAATGAAGGAATCGGAAAGGGATTTTTCTATCGGAACATGGAATCCATCGCATTGCATCGCATCCCCCATCTAAATAATTTAAATATCCACAATCCATTGATACCCATCATGGCCGTCATCATAAAACCAATCACAATATTAATACTCACTCTCTCTTTCTCTTTCCGATTCCAATCTTCCCCTCGATCGTATATCTGTAATATCTGTATGCATATGAGAAATCCAGCCAAAAGTCAATCAATCAATTGCCTTCCCGTTGACTTTAAGTTTTGACGAGCACATGGACGGACGGAAGGGACTATAAGAAACGTTTTATATGCTAATAAGCGAGTAAGCGAAAGAGAATGAGAATTAGAATTAGAAGGAGAAAGAGAAGGAAGGAACTAGGAAGGAAGGAAGGAAGGAAGAAGGGAGTGCAGAGTTATTGTGGGAACTGAATGCCATATGAAAATAATTCCTCAAGAGAGAGATGTTATCAAGATTCTCCATATGAAAATCTATGCTCACAAGCAAGTGGGCTTGTGGGACTGGCAAACGTCATTTCCGTAGATGGGACCATCCACAATCACCACATCCACATCCACATGCTCATTTCATATTTATATTTCTTCCTTCATCCGAATTACAATCATAATTCTATTTAGGAGTTTCTAGGGTATAGCCTCGGTCAACTACGACTCGTCTCCGAATTCCTCTTCAACCCGTCCATCCGTCCATGATGAACAATATTCCCATATTCCCATATTCATTACACAACATTTACGTTTGATAGTGCATCTTCATCAGAATGAACCCAAATACACAAATATTCGTGCAATCCATTCCTTTTTTTCTTTTTACCTTACTGCAGAGACTTGTGAGGAGGATGAAGAAGGTTGAAACCGGTGGAAAGGTCAAATTGAACTGGGGAATTAAAAGGAGGATCCCAAAATGGAAATGATGATATGATTTCAGTGTTTGGAGGAGATGGCGAGTAGGCGGGCGGGCGGGCGGGCGAAAAGATGATGAATATAAAAATAATAATAATGGCTAGGTATTCCTCCTAATTGGAATCCACACTGAAATGTGAACGGCTAAAGGTAAACGATAAATATTTAGAGACTGTAGACTGTAGACGTTCGAACTTCCTACTCCATTCCATACGAATGGGCTCAAGGAACGAAAATTATGGGTCAAAATAGGGGGAGGTCTCAGGTCATTCGTTTTTATTCTTCTTCTTCTTCTTCTTGTTTTTTCAACTCCCAACCAACGAACATCAATTGCACAGTATAGAAAATGTTAAAGTAAAAGAGAATTGGGGGTGTTCTGCCCACCTTCATTCACTCACTCACAATTTAAGGACGATTCCCTATTTATACTGCATATAATATGAACAGAGATAACAGAGAGAGATTTGGAGGTAATTGCATTGGGATTATTATTGGAAAACACACGAGGAAACTTCCCGATTCTCATCCCGATACTTTTCCGTTTTCCTTGAAGAGTATCCGTAAATGAATGAATGAAGGAATGAAGGAATGAATGAATGGAAATTGATGAAGGTGGGGAAAACATTTGGAGATTTGGTTCCCTTTGGGGTCCTTTAACCTCGTGACCCCGTCCGTCCGTACACTCCAACTTGAACTTGAACCCATTCCCAGTCAGTCAGTCAGCCTACTCTCGTTTCGTTTCCCAGTACTTCCATGTATTTAGTATTTATCACAATCCTGCATCAATTAAGGATCAGAGCAAGAGGGAATCGCTGCAAGTAATGTGAGAAGGACGGGAATGGAGGAAGAAGAAGTGAGAAAGAGAGAGAGATTTAAAGTCTGAAGGCAAGTTGTATGTACAAGTGCAAGGTGTTTCTACTTTTCTACGCATTTCCCGTGTGTGTATTCATACATGTACATATGTACATGTACACATGAAGGGATGAGTAAATATGACCCGCCAAAAATGGTTCATTATCCGCAGCTCTGGTTCACTTTTTTCTGTGTGTGTTGGGTATAGCCAAAGGAGATGAAGCCCATGAAGGGAAAGATCCATTGAGTGAGTATTTTTGTGTGTTGAATTTGGAACCACTCATTCACTCATTCACATCCCGAACAGCAGAACAAAGAATATGGGGAACAGAAGAATCCCATTGACGAGACGACGACGATCCTGCACACACAACTTGTTCCTTCATTTCTACAACTAAAACTAAATGCACACACACACACACACTCAGACACAGACAGACGGACGGACGGATAGACATCAACAGTTGTATGAAGAATGAAGACACTTCCTCAATTCAAGTCTTCTTGTAAGGGCACAACCTTTTACCTTTTCCTTCCTTCCTTCCTTTCTACATATATTTAGGATTTGTGAAGGACAGACTGCGTGGCAACGCGTCCCTTCAATTCCCTTCACAGCACAGACAAACACGAACACGAACATAGAATATCCAACTCCATTCAAATCCACTGCAATTCCATCGATGAATAATGGCAACAGCAACTGTTTTCATCTTGAGCTGCAAGCAAGCTGGACCAGATTTGCTGAACCAAATCTGAATGAGAATTCACCGTCCACCGAAAAGAATTGAAAAGACAATAAAAAAGGGATTCGTCTCATGCTTTTTTCATTTCTATCTATCAGCAGATAGATAATCACATACTGACACGCTACAATGTTTGACCTCCTGCATCGTCGTCGTCGTCTCGTCCCATTCTCTCTCTGTCGTTCTTCGCTCTCTTTCGCTCGCTCGCTCAAGAAGGAAATGCAGGCAAAATTTGAATGAATTCAAGTGCAAATTCAGGATTTGAGTGTAAACTCGAATTAATCCACTGTCAAATCGAATGAGGAACGAAGAAGGAGTTCAAGTTTTTTTAAAGAATTAGTTGAATGTTGCTCTGTCGGCTTGACGTTTGTAGTTGGGCCATTTAAAATGCGTGCAGTTTGTAGTTTGATAGTTTTTGTCTGGTGACACTTATTTGTGAGGCGGTAAATGGAGGATGGAGGAGAATGGTGAATGGTGAATGGACGTGGAACGAAGAAAGGAAGGGAACAACAGGTGTAATCCCATGCCATAATACAGTCCACAATACATAGTCCACAGTGTGAATTTCACACAACTTATCACAGATCCCAATGCATATTACATAGTATGTATGTACATAATAATGCAAACAATTACATACGTGTAGGCATAAAGAGTCGGGCCATATGTTCGTATGTTCGTTCGCATGCAGACTATTGCACACTGACTATGTACATACTGACTACACAGTTTCTATGGGGAAGGTCGTTTCGCTCGTTCGTTCATTCGTTCGTTAGTCCCACTGCCACTGTCCGTACGATATGCATTCACACGGTTGCAAGGTATGTATGTACGTACATATTACTATACCAAAATATGACGTATATTCATTATTTTGTATGTAGGGAGAGATGGAGATAACCATATGCTTATGCCTTATCGTCCTCCCTCCACAAATACATATATATTCCATATCCTCCATCACACACACACACAAACTTCCTTCCTTCCTGAGCCTGTGGGAATCTTCTCTTTTCCCATGCAGGAAGGGTACGCAGTACGCAGGCAGGCGAAACAATCATAGCCAAACAAACCAAAGGAAACCACATCTACCTTCACGCTATAATATCCTCACTACATACACTATTACTATTACTCTATTACATACGATACGATACGTATCTGTACTCTGTAGTACCCTTCACTCTCTTTCTTTCTCTCTCACTACCCCAATTTATTTATGTATTTCGTTCCCCCACATTATTATTATTATTATTATTATCACACTCATTATGCCTTCTCAAGACTCCCATTGACGAGCTTAACTTAACTTTTGATCGCATATCCTTCAAGACTCGCAACATTTATTTATGTTATTTATGCACCGCTCTTTCTTTTTCTCCCTTCATTTCTCTCTCTCTCTCATTCTGTCAAAGAATAAAACACATTTTTGATATTGTACTCGTCTCGTCTCTCCTTTCAGTTCTCAACTGTTGTTCTTGTTGATTCTCCATCTGATTCGGATTCCGTACTTTCAAACTACTTTTCCCCCTTTTTTCTTTCTTTCTTTCTTTCTTTCTTCTTTTCTTCTTCCTTCCCCTTGGAATTACATTTACGATTAGATTTTTTTCTCTTCTTGGGTTCCTGCCTGCTGATTATCCACCGACCGACCGACCGACCGACTGGCGGACCTCAACCCCACACAATAACATAACGTCCCTGTTGGAATTAATAAATGCACGTGTGCTTATGTGGATGGAAATTTAGCGAGAGTATTTACCCAGTTCATTGCTAATGTCTAACTTTTCACCCCAAAATTTGAGAACGTCTTCCCTTCACACTTTCGACACTCGACCGACCGACCGACCGGCACACACAATTCGCCTCCTTTGATTTCCCACATTTTGGAAACTCGCCACGTTTCATTTTTTTTCCTCTTATTTCCCCATTTCCAGGTTTTTGAAAAGGAGACAGTCAAAGTCGGAGCATCTCCATCCGCTTTAGAGTTGGAAAAGGGAACGACGAGATCTTTTCTCGTCGTTTTTTAAAGAGTTTTTTTATTTAAAATTTTTTGCTCCCAAATCGTTTTAACTTTTTTTTTGTAACTCATTTGTATAGTATAGTTTGTATAGTATAGTTTTTAAGTGTGGGGAGATGAGGAAAGGAAATGGATTTGATGATGATGGGCAGGAGTTGGCCTGGCCATCCTCCAGACTCACTTTGGTCGTCTGCATCCTCATAAAAGGCCGTGTGTCCGTCACGCTTTCTCCTTCTCATTCTCCCCAATTCCCGAAAATCATAATAAATTCATCTCCTCATAATTAGCAAAAAGCTCATTCAAGAATTTTACACTTTGCACACAAAATAAAGCGAGAGAGGACGAAAAAGATTTATTTCTTTCCTATTCCCATTTTACTATTATGCTATTGCTATTGAGAATTGAGGGCAAGACGTGAAAGTCTCTCCGACTAATTCCCGTGTTGTTTATAGTTTGTGTATATTAAACTGGAAATGAAATGGAGAATCCTCCATTTCTGCTTTCGAGCAGAAATAATTGAATTTCCAAGAGGGATCTGATGGTTGTTCAACTGACCCAGTTTCTATTTCGGCGTGGTTTATTGGACGGACGGGGTTCACAGTAATTATTGTGAAGAGCTATTTGCGTGTCCTGTCTCTGTCTCTCTCTCTTTCTCTTTCTTTCTTTTGTCTCTTGTTGATTTCCACTAAAGCCCCACTTTTGTTTGCTTGGTGGAGGAATGGGAGGACACGGAAGTGGAGGGATCGGGTTTAGTTTTTGAAGGAAGGAATTTCTATATGTGTGGAAGAGGATTAATGGACTAATGGCCTCCTCCGCTTCCTCGTTCCTTCTAATGCAGTGATATGAGATGACGAAGGATCCACTAGAAACATACAACATAAACCCAACCAACATAAACCACCATGTGAATGGACCGACACCACGAGAACAACCGAAAACTCATAAATTACATAATAGAAAGAACAAGAAGAAGTAGAAGATGATGATGTAAACAGGTGTGAAATTAGTTCTAGTTTCCACAAATGGAAACGAGATGAAGATGCGAGAAATAGAGAGAGAGAGAGAGAGAATGGCGTGCAGGTTGATGGGACAACAAAGGGATTCTTCTGCAGGAACTCCATGAAAACTCTAACCAACAAATTATAATGAATTTCCTGGATTTTCCACAACTTTGGTTTGGTTTTCCATCATCCGCATCCGAATCCGAATCGTTACACATTCCATTTTGGCATCATCATACTCCAAAAGAAGGAAAGAAAGTTGGTCGGAATTCTAAATGGGTTTTCAGTTTGAAGGAGGTGAATCACCTCAAACTCTGTCTCGACCTCATTCCCAACTTTAACTTGATTGAGGATCCGAATGCTCCTCCTCCATCTCTTTCCATTGTTGTTATTTGCATCCTCGTCAAATCAGTCCCCACTTTTTGTTCCCAAGGAACTTGCCAATTCCCAGTCAGTGAGCCAGGCATTCGCTACAACATTCCGATAATTTATAACTGCGACGTGCGACCGATTTCCATTTGAATGTGTCCAATATTCCCAAAGGGAACCCAAAGGGATGTGTGTTAAATATCTACGTGAAAAAATGTATACATTTGGAGAGTATGTATTTTGTATTCCTTTCGACATTCGTATATCCGATATCCGTTTTCAAAATGAACTCCGTAAATGTCATTTCTACTGGTGACTCTTTTAATCTGTTTTCTGTTTTCTGTAGGCGATCTACGCATGCAATTTGTAATTTGGGCTATGAGAACAACTTTAATCCATCGGAGACGCATATTATTCGTAGAATATTCATTCTCATCTCCATTTAATATGGATGAATTCCAAATGGATAATGGATTCCCTTCCTCTCTCTCCCTCTCACTCTCTCTCTCGTTCTTTCTTTCTCTCTATGTAAACATTGAGACATTCAGGATTTCCCCAAAGTGGAAAACAAAACAGTATAGAAAATAGAAAACACTCAAAACTTTTAACACTTTCCAAAGTTCCGTGCAAACAGAAACCCACCGCCTCTATTTTTGTCCATTCTTCTTTGTATTGCTATTGCTGTTGATCAGATCTCTCGGTGGGTGTAAATTCCATTCCAGAGCAATCATGAACATTCACACCTTTCCAGTAAGACAAATCACAAGACATGTTCTTGCTGGTTGTGGCGACAACGGAATCCAAAATCCAAAGGACGGAAGTTGAAAAACGTTTTCCTTTTTATATGAAAAACTTGATGAGACAAAGTAGGACAAAGGAAGGAAAGAATCCGAACAACGACGTCCACATTTGAACTAATTTCATAGATATTTCTTTGCAATTGCAAGTAAGCGATTGCAATTACTTCTTTGTGTCCCATTCCCGACAGCCAGCCAGCCAGACAGCCACTTTTCAACAGGGAAAGTACAAAGTACAATTCAATTTCTTATATTCTCCTCTTTTTTTTGACAGAAATAAGTGAAAACAAAAACGTGTACCACCTAAAATGGTATATTATATGGAGTAGAATCTATGAGGGAAAATCTTGGGATATTGTAGCAGTACAGACGACGTTGGAGCTGGAGCATTTCCGATTCAAAATTGTCAAAAGTCAATAAACTCGTCCTAAATTATTTAGAATGACAATACTTGTGCAGATTTCTGCACAGACTTACAAATTACGAGTGCCGTGGAATTGAGTTTTTACCGGAACCCCCGTTGACTTGGACTTGGACTTCCTGCTTCCAATTTACAATCGACGTTTGATGGAGAAGGAGATTTCCCGTGTCAATCAGCGTCGTTTGTCAGCAGTTTAGATATTGTATGTAGAATAGAAGATGAATGGAAGATGAAAGGGATTTTTCGGATTCGTCCGAGTCTGAAGACCCGTCTAGACTTTTTCTCCACTTTTCCACTAATTCCTCTCGTGATTAACAATTTCCGTCAATGAACGAATGATAATCTTATATATCGTATGAAGCCTTTGTCATGGTGCCGGACGTTTGTCTCCAAAACACCTACTCAAAAATCTTGAATTTGACTGGAACTTTCAAAGGGAATTTGCTCTGTTGGAGTCAATTGCATCCACGGCACGTGTCGTTCAACTACTCCAACTTTCCATTCCCCGTCACACATTAATTGAACATCCAGGAAAGTTTCTTAAAATCTCCTTTCATCTCTGTAGAACTCGGCAGACGAAGAATCTTTCGTGCAATTTTTGCAAAATATTTCATATTCGTATTATCCATCAAAAAGTGATACGGGAAAAGACGTTTCATTGTACTTATTTGCAAGGGGCAGCAATTGGCATTAGAAACGCGTGAGTCTGCGAGTAATATCTTGTACATAATTAACAAAATGTATCGTACATGAGAAATTTGGTTTTGTTGTGAAGGAAGATGAAATATTGGGAAGAGGAAGAGGAGTGTGTGTGTGTGTGTCACTGTGGGAATTGTGAATAAATATAGGAAAAGCGAGAGAGGGAGAGAGAGAGAGAGAGAATTTTAGCAGGTAAATAATTAAATGGATGGATGGGGGGGATGTGATGTGATGTGATATATTTGTAATGGTTGGATGATCCTCATTCAAGGAAAAGAATGACAACGACGACGACGACGACCAGGAGGAAAACGACTTTGAGACAAAAACTGTGAATGTGGAGTTGAATGAATAATCAGGCAGGCAGGTAAAATGAAGGTAAAGTAAAGTGTGGTCTATCTGTTTCTGTACTCTTGACAAGCCAAGTTCAACTCACCGACGACGACAGACGCAAACAAACTCACAGGTCTCAAGAGATGACGAATATCCCACAATCTACAATCTACAGTGTAGATTCTACATCCATATTATGTACATCTACATGTAATCTGTATATAACTATATGTATTCTCTATACTCTGCCGAAAGACAAGAGATGTGTGTGTGTGTGTGTGTGGACATGATGTGGGAAGCCATTAAGAGCCGTCTGTACATATCCACAGATTAAATGTCTCATATATTAAAATATCTCTCTCTTTCTGTTTCCCATATAACTATAACCATCGGCCGTACAGGATAGAACCATGCGAAAAACTTGGTTTTGAACAAGGACCAAAAAAACTGTGTGTGTGAGAGAGAGAGAGAGAGTGTGTGTGTGTGTAGAAGTTGGCTATTCTGTTCCGTGGGAACGTATATGCACATGCAATGAAGTTGGTTGGGACACATAGAAGCATAAAGAGCATTTCGTTGAACAATGAGCTACCCTCCGTTCCAAATCTCATCTCTCTCGTTCTCTCATGGTAAAGGGAGCTCCTAGTTCCTACTTCCACTTCTCCTTCGTGTACATATTGACACAGCAGCGAGAGAGAGAGAGAGAGAGAGAGAGAGAGAGAGAGAGAGAGAGAGAGACAGAGAGA